>OY856186.1:35568078-35835578 GCA_963693315.1 Diogma glabrata | reverse complement strand
ACAAGAAGAAATAAAACAAGTATTAGTTGCAACTGCATGTCCCAGGGCTAATGGACAAGTAGAAAGGATGAACCGTTTTATTACTCCAATTCTTAGTAAGTTAGTAGACGAATCCAAAGGAATTGAATGGGATTCCGTGCTTTCGAGTGTTGAATTTGCTTGTAACAACACTCATAGTCGTAGCATAGATGCAACACCTAGTATGATGTAGTATGGTGTCAACCAAAGAGGTGATTGTGAGGAATTTAAGGATTTTATATCACAGTCAAAAGTAGGCCGTATTTGTCTTCATGAAATTCGAGAACAAGCGATACGGAAAAACAAGGAAGTACAAGAGTACAATAAGAAAAGAAATGATTCTAAATGTAAAGGACATATTAATTATGCAGAGGGCGAGTATGTAATGATTCGAAGTACTGTTCCTCCAGGTGTTCGCGCAAAATTAATGCCCAAGTTCAAAGGTCCTTACGAAATAAGAAAAGTTTTACCCAACGATAGGTTTATTGTAGGTGATATACCCGGATTTCAGATAACCCAAATACCTTTTGAAGGCGTTTTTGATAAAACAAATTTAAAGAAATGGTTGAGGTCAGAAATTACTAGCACTGTAGACTTAGATTTTGATTTGAATTTAAACAATTTGGATGATGAGGTGGAATATTAACGACGAGGCGTCGTTTAGTCAGGTATGGCCGAGCTGAAGTCGTAAATTAATTATACTTTTAAAAAAAGGAAATATTGTTTATATTTGAATTTGAAATATTATTTAGAGACATCTATTGTCAAACATTTCAAATGATATGGAAGTTATATATTTATTAAATGTAAATGAACTAAAAAAAAAGAAAAATGTAATGGAAGAATGAACTTCCGCCATTAGAAGATTGGTGTTAAAAAATTGAATACGAGTTTGTGAAAATAAAGATGTCAAAAATATAATCGAAGGTGATCTTTTATTTTTTGAATTTAAATTGGAGAAAATTAGGTGCTACAATATATATATATATACCCGACAAACATTTTGTAACCAGCAGTACCTCTACAGTTCCAATGTAACCGCCGAAAATAAAAGTTTTATCTGTAAATATGACGAAGACGAATTACAATACAAAACAAAATAAAAACAGTTTAAAAAACACAAACACTTCTTAAACTTTGCTTAAATTCTCGTTTGATAACCGCGAAAATTATCGAAATCTGCCCGAGTATTTCCCGACATTAAAAATTAAAAAGACAACCTTTTCCTTTACACAATCTTTACACAACATTTTCAATTGATCAAACATTCTTCGTTGCGGCGAAAATTGTCGAAATAAGCCCGATCATTTGTTAGAATTTCATAAAAAGATAAGAAAAAAAGATCAACATTTGAAATTTACTATTTAGTATTTAGTTACTTTTGTTCTGTTGGCGTGTTAACAAAAAATTTAAAAAGCTGTTCAAAAAACAAAGTGGTTATAATTATTATTGGTAAATAAATCTTAGTTCTAATAAATTTTTCAGTTTATAATAATTAAAAATAATAATTTTAATTTTATTTTATTTAAATTAAATCAATTTATTATTTTATTTTTTCAGATATAATATTAGTATTATATTATTTAATTAGGAGTATTAATAAAAATATAAAATATTTTAATATAAGAAATAATGTTAAATTAAATTATAATGTTAATTGAAACTCTAAAAGATAAAAAAAATAAATAAATATTAAAAGATTTTTACTATTTTATATTTATCGAAACCACGACTGCCCATGACTGAAAAGTAACTGTAATTATGTTCGTTAAATGAATAAAAACAACCGAAATGTAACCGACACAAACAACACCTAATAACTGAAATATGCCCGTAATTGTGTGCGTCATATTACCAAATATCACCAAAATGTAACCGACATAAATACCATCTAATACCTGAAATATAAACGTAATTGGGCCCGTCAAATTACTAAAATCAACTGAAAAGTAACTAAAATAGTAACCGTACGAAGACTGAAATGTAACCGACTTGGTTCTCGTTCGGTAACCGTAACCGCCCACTGTCTGACCAAAATACGGTAACAAATCAGTTACGTTACCACTTGTACCCGATAACAGTCACCGGTAACATTTCGGTCTTTTTACGGCTACAAATAGTAAAATTGTTTGTCGGGATATATATATATATATATATATATATATATATATATATATATATATATATATATATATATATATATATATATATATATATTATATAAATATATATGTATATGTATATATATATATTAGACTGGTCGTTAAAAACTAAATTTTCCGAGACGCCCCCCAGAAAAATTCTTTGTGGTCAAAAAACCATAACGGCTTTATTTTTTTTTTTAAGTGAAAAGAACACGTGCCGCAAAATCGTCGAAGTTTATTTTTTGATAAAATTGTCAGGCAGATGTCAAAAAAAATCACATAATCATTTTTGCAGGAAATTTAATTCTCTACAAAAAAGATCCAAGTCATTTTTTTCCTAAAACCTATATTTCTGATGATATTTTGAAATAAAACTTGAAATTCTTCGAAACTCGTAAAACCAAATGATGAAAATTTCGACGATAAAGTACTAATTTTCATTTTTTTTGTCACGATTATTTTTTTATACATTTCATTCTATAGCATAAGAAGAAAATTAGGAGTTTTTCGTCATCTTTATTTTTTATGTTTTTTAAAAATTACGAAAACTTCCAAGTTCATTTTCAAAATATCATGAGAACTATACGTTTTCGGGAAAAAATGACCTAGACCTTTTTTGTAGAGAATTAAATTTCCTACAAAAATGGTTATGTAATTTTTTTTGACATCTGCATATTTTATGAGATATTTGAAAAAATCTACGAAATTTTCAAAAAATCAACTTCAACGATTTTGCGGCACGTGTTCTTGTGATTTAAAAAAAAAAAAATAATGCCGTTGTGGTTTTTTGACCACAAAGAATTTTTCTAGGGGGCGTCTCGGAAAATTTCAGTTTTTAACGACCAGTCTAATATATATATATATATATATATATATATATATATATATATATATATATATATATATATATATATATATATATATATATATATATATATATATATATATATATATATATATATATATATATATATATATATATATATATATAAATATATATATATACATATATATATATATATATATTATATATATATATATATATATATATATATATATATATATATATATATATATATACGACCAGTCTAATATATATATACATATATATATATATATATATATATATATATATATATATATATATATATATATATATATATATATATATATATATATATATATATATATATATATATATATATATATATATATATATATATATATATATATATGTATATATACATATATATGTATAGTAGAATTTTTTTGCCAGCGAACTCAAAATTTGTTTGTTATGCGCATATTGTTTGCACATGCGCATGCACATGCGCATATTGTTTGCACATTCAGTGTCTCGATTAAAATATTAAAAAAAACTATTGGGGTCCCATCGAAATGGACAAAAAAAAACTCAAAAATTAATATATTACTATTGAAATTCAACCAATTATAATAGAAAACCAAAAACTAGTAAAAATATTAATGATTTTGTAGGCAATGTAACAAAATTTTGATAATCAAAAATAATTATAATAAAAATAACGACGCCTATGGAAACATATATCACAACAAACAAATGGTACGAACTAGAAGTAGAAATTTAACTAATATAATTGTTTTGAAAACAAATTTATCCCAAAATAAATAATATATCTCTGTTTTAATTTTTGTCTCATCTTTTATCTCTTGCTGCGTCCTAGCTGTCAGAAATTCGCTGGCAAAAAAATTCTACTATATATATATATATATATATATATATATATATATATATATATATATATATATATATATATAGATATATATATATATATATATATATATATATATATATATATATATATATATATATATATATATATATATATATATATATATATATATATATATATATATATATATATATATATATATATATATACATATATATGTATATATACATATATATATATATATATATATATATATATATATATATATATATATATATATATATATATATATATATATATATATATATATGTATATATATTAGACTGGTCGTATATATATATATATATATATATATATATATATATATATATATATATATATATATATATATATATATATATATATATATATATATATATATATATATATATACATATATATATATATATGTATATATATATATATATATATTTATATATATATATATATTATATATATATATATATATATATATATATATATATATATATATATATATATATATATATATATATATATATATATATATATATATATATTATATATAATATATATATATATATTATATATATATATATATATATATATATATATATATATATATATAATATATATATATATATATATAATATATATATATATATATATATATATATATATATATATATATATATATATATATATATATATATATATAGCCAAACTATTTTTTTTGTCATCAAGAATAATAAAACCGCAAGGATCTGTTTCAGAAACAAAAAAATACGGCATTGTGGGTTCGCTCCAACAATGTTGATTCGCATTCTAGTACAAAAAAAAAAAATTATCAGCATCGAAAACATAACTGATTGATGACATACTTCTCAGTCTGCTGACAATGCTGTCTTAACACGAGCTTACTTGTAATGTCTTTAAGCACAGAACTAGATGTACAACATAACTGAATCAAATTCATAATGACGACATTTTTCAACCATTGCATGTAACATATCCGATAATTCCTTGAAGATCACATCTTGAGAAATATCTAATTTAATTTATTCGATAATTCTCTCCGATCTCAATTGCTTTGTTGTTGAGAGTTGGTTTTTATTTGAAGCAAAGTTCAAAAGGTGCCTTTCCAGCAACTGAACTTTTTTATGTTCAAATTTGAAGATTTAAATTGATCTAAATTAACTGTATCAAGGTTCTCGGTGACTCAAAGATGGTTTTCAACGATGAAGTTTATAGTGCTGTATTTTTATTCAAAATTGTGTTCATGTCAGAATTATATAACTCCAAGGTATTAACAGTGCGTAATACTATAATTGAAAAGGCAGTTTAATTTTTTATTGATTGTATGAAATTAAAAAACTGTTCACAAACCTCTGAGAAAATCATCTTTGAATAAGAGAAGACACACCAACTGATCTTTGAATGAGAGAAGAGATACCAACTTTATCTATTGCACAATTCAACGAAAACAGTTTGGTGTGCATTTTTGGAATGTACAGTACATGAGCTAGATGCTTGGCACTCCGATTATTGTTATCATATGACAGAATTTTAATATCACCTTCACTGAACACCATTATCGATTCTCCATTTCAAACCTTCACTGCCGTTGGATTATCAAACGTCTTGTAGCTCCAAAGCCTGTGTTTCCTATAGCTCGTATATCAACGACCTGACCCTGAGCTCACCCTTTCTAGGATAATCCTGCATCCATTGCTCCATTTCGTAACATTGAAAACATCTTTCAGTACGCCTATGCCGCATTTCCCTGGGAATTAGGAATTGAGAAAAAAGTGCAATAAATAAAATAAAGAAATTTCCCGCGGCACCGGATACTAGTTATGAAAAAATTGCTTCAATTTATTTCTCAATTCCTATTTCACGATGTACCGAAATAGGGCTACAGGTTCTTAATTTTTTGTTTAAATTACATCAACGTCTATCCAACTTCAGTATATACTATATTCCTGTGACATAATCTGAGGTTCCTCTTTCATCAGTCTTTACATTAAGTTTTGTACACTGAGAAAAAATTTCTTTGATTCATGCATATTTTTTGAGAATACAATAATTTTAATTATTTTAAGTAAACATAGCACAAAAATATATTACTTAAGGCAATTAAAATTATTGTATAGTCTAAAAATATACTTGGATTATTTTCTCCTTTATTCCTCAGTTGTTGAATCCCAGGCACTATGAAAATTATTGAAGGTTGATGGTAACGTTATAAAAATTTTGGTTATGAACATGATATCAGAAATATCTTCATTTAGATACTTCAACTGCAATTGAAAGCAATTTTGTCATGCTGATCTTTGGTGAAACTGTGAAATGTTCTATGTTTTTTCGCCCTTGTATTTATTAAAATTAATAATTTTATTAATGAATAACTTTAATTTAATTAACAATTTAATATTTTATGAAATATATCTAGGCTCATAACCTATTGATTAGAATTAATTACAACACAGTAAAAGTTTTTTTATAAAGAACAGATAAACTCAAAAAAATGTTTGTTTGAACTGAATGGCTTTAAAAACAGAGTTTTATTCATGTAGCAAAAAACATGTTCCCTATTGCAGAAACGGCTAATCCAATATTATCATATAGAGTGAACATTTTATTTTCATTAAAAATTCAAAACAAAAGGCGCGGATGAGTTTCAATCCTTGTCACAAGGTCATCAACAAAACACAAAGAAAAAATATGGAGGGGCTGAAATCTCACAGCTCTGAGATATCAAGACTTCGGTCTGGGTAAAGGATTTTGATATAGTTTTCGGCAAAAAACTTTTACGAGGACATGGTTTTTAGTTTCTGGCAGCGATGTATATCAAACATAACTCTTTGTTACAAGTATTTTTTATATCTGTTTAAAAATTTATTACAAAACTAACACGAAATATCAATTCGTTGCCGAAAAATTATAATCAAAATTCCAAAAATATTGTTACATTAAATAAAATCAAACTTTTTCAAAAATATTCCAAAAACTAGAATGAAATCAAATATTTAAACTTTTTCTAAATTCCGATAATTTCCAAAAATTCTTAAAAATTCAAGCTTTTCCAAAATTCTAAACATATTGCAAAAATTATTACAAAATCAAAAATTCAAACTTTTTTCAAAATTATAATAAAATCAAAAATTTAAAATTTTTCAAAATTCTAAAAATATTCCAAAAATTCTTACAAAATCAAAAAATGAAACATTTTTCAAATTTCTAAATATATATATATAAAATTAAAAAATTCTATTTTTTTCAAAGTTCTAAAAATATTGCAAAAATTATAACAAAATCAAAAATTGAAACCTTTTTCAAAATTCCAAAAATCAGAATGAAATCATGTATTGAAACATTTTCTGAATTCCAATAATAATCCAAAAATTCTTAAATATTCAAACTTTTTTCAAAATTCTAAAAATATTGCAAAAATTATTACAAAATCAAAAATTGAAAATTTTTTCAAAATTCCAAAAATTACAATAAAACCAAAAATTAAAAATTTTTCAAAATTCTAAAAATGATCCAAAAATTCTTACGAAATCAAAAAATTAAAACTTTTTCCGAAATTCTAAAAATATTGCAAAAATTATTACAAAAATACAAACTTTTTCAAAATTCCAAAAATATTTCAAAAACTATAACAAATTCAAAAATTTCCATGTTCAATTTCATTTTCAATTACATTTACGTCTAAAAACAGCCATATTTTTTTTCCAAAAAATTGACTAAAAATAAATGAAATTATTTTTTGACACACTTGACAACATTTTTTTGACAAACTTATAATGTTATAATTCTCAATAATAATAATAAAATTTCATTTAAACAAACAATTTTATTTTTTCCAAAAAATTGGGTAAAAATAAATAAAAATCTTTCTTTTGACACACTTGACAACATTTTTTTGACAAACTTATAATGCCATAATTCTCAATAATAATAATAAAATTTCATTTAAACAAACAATTTTATTTTTTCCGAAAAATTGGGTACAAATAAATAAAAATCTCTTTTTTGACACACTTGACAACATTTTTTTGACAAACTTATAATGCCATAAATCTCAATAATAATAATAAAATCTCATTTCAAACAAACAATTAACTTTATTTTTTTTCCAAAAAATTAGGTAAAAAAATAAACAAAAATCTCTCTTTTGACACACTTGACAACATTTTTTGACAAACTTATAATGCAATAATTCTCAATAATAATAATAAAATCTCATTTCAAACAAACAATTAACTTTATTTTTTTTCCAAAAAATTAGGTAAAAAAATAAATAAAAATCTCTCTTTTGACACACTTGACAACATTTTTTTGACAAACTTATAATGCAATAATCTAGTTTTTGATCTCACATACCAATCCCTACCATAAAGATCTCTCCAAATTTAATGTTCCTACTCGTAATCACTTAAAATGAACGTTTTTTAAGCCAAAAATATGAAAATTTGCTATTTTTGACACACATAATGATTTTTTTGACACACTTCCGGTACAGTTATCGAATACAGCGTCCTTTCGGACCTGTCCCTTGAGTAAACCTATTTTTAGAAAAAAAATTTTTTGAAATCCCTCCAGCGGTTTTCCCTGCAGCGTAGGTAATGACGACGGCCGGACGGCCGGCAGACAGACATACATTTTTTTTTTGCTTTTTTAGAATCAGGAGGTCCTAAAACGTCGAGAAATGTCAAAAAAATTGGGGGTAAGAATTTGACTTTGAGCTCATGAATGTAATACTTAGGTCTTTCAGACCGAAGTAATTAAACAATTACAATCTAAAGCACTCTCACACTACAATTCATCACCGAAGCAATTAAATTTCCTTTTTTTCTATTATGTTGGTATTACCATATCTGCGTTTCATATAAAATATTGAACTAATTGCTACCTTATGATTTCACAGAGAATTTTTTAGAGTTTAGAAGGTTGCGTCATCTGCGTTGTTATACTTCTGCGTTGTTATACTTCTACCTGGAAAAAATGCTGTAAATTACTGCAGAGAATGTTCTATCAGATCTATTATGTGAGGTATTATCTTTACTTCCACTTTTACGTGTGGAGTTCAGGCGGTTAAATTTGGGAAAAAACACTAATTTTTATCGTATGAAGTATTTTAAACTTCTAAACTAATCTACAATTGAAATGAATATAACATTTAGCTTCTGAGCAACTCGACTCTATCAGACGGTTACCAAGTTTCAACCCAATAAATTGTTTATTGTTTTAATAGTACGAACTAAGAATTCCCAAGAAAGTGGTGGTTGACTGGTTGCTTATCTTAACTTGTTCACAGAAATCACCGTCTTGCGAAGGAAAAATTAGAGTGTCAAAATAATAAATTATTCTATAAAAATTCAAATGGGTCCTAAAATAAAAATGAAAATTTTATCGAAGATAACAGTAAACCTGCTTAATATAATCCATAATATATATAAAGCAAACATAAATTACCAAAATTATATCCAAATTTTCATTAAAAAGCTTAATACTTTTAATTAGATTAACATAAACCCTTTTCTCAACTTAAACTCAAAGTTTGTTCATCATCAATTCCCAAAATCAATTAAATTTAATACAAATTATGTAATAAACAAACACTTTTCCCCATCTTGTTATTTTCCATCTTTATGCACAATAAATTGTCGGAAAATTTGTTAGACACAACATTGACAATAAAACACAAAAAAAAACAATATCAAAATACATAGGAAAATGGAAAGCTTTAAATAAATAAATAACTGTAAAAAAATTAAAAACTTAAATTTTTCCAAAAAATATTTTATGTTCAAATTATGAAGAAATTATAAAAATAAATTTATAAAAACATAAAAATTATTTACAAAAACATAAACGAATACCAAAAAAGAATTTCATATAATTATGTTAATTAACACTTTTGTGTTATTGTTTAAAATTTAAATAATTAAAAAAAATTAATTAAAAATGTACCAACTGAACAAGTGTTATTATGGAAAGTTTATTGTTTGGAAATCGTAAGCTTTTATGTATTTTATTCGTTTTTGTTGTTCTAATTAATTGTGAACATTTTTTTGTTTGTGCTATGTGATTGGATGGTGGTAAGAGTGTAAGGAAAATATGGAGTGAAAAACATTTGTGTGACATTAAGGTTGTGACTATTTTAGTAAATTATTCGCTGGCAAATATCAAACAAATTTTTAGAATTATGAAACAAAATATGTTACAAGAAACATTTTTGTATAGAGAAAGTTGTTGGTTGTTTATGTCTGTATGCTATGCAGTTTCCAAACGAAATTTATGAGGTTAAGGGTACAATCTTAAGCGATTTGTTCTCCAAACGTTTCTCCGAAAAGGAAAATAAAATTGTGTAAATTCTTTTATAATTTTATCTTCAATTTTTATTTAAACTTAATCTTTAATATTCTCACTTTCCACCCTTTAATATAAATGAAACCACGAAAAACAACCTCATTTTATTTAAATAATTTTTGTATTTCCACCTCATAACAAATTAATATTCTCATTCAATTCACTTTAATTTCTTAAATACCTTTTCAACTTAATCGTTAGTAAATTTTCCTTCACAAAAACCCCTTTTTCAAACATAAATTACCAACACCTTTATCATCATCATCCTAACCACAACTGTTCAACAGTATCAAAAACACTTTTCATTCGTTATTTTTCGCTATGATTTAATCTTTATTCTCCTATTCAATTTGTTTTTGGAGTGCATTGAACCGCACTGAATCCAAACAGAGTTTTTTTTTCATTTTGATAAAGGAAATTTTACACTTTAAATGCAGAAGGAAAAGTTTATTTAATGAAAATCGAAATATTTTTCACTTGTTTTTTTTTATGGAAATATGTAAAGAGAAATAAATATTTGTGGTAGTTGGTTTTTGGATAATGGTAATTTTTTGTTGGTTTAAATAAAATTCTTCGTTATATTCTCCATTTTTTCAGTCTATGGTGTAATCTGCTCAAATTTATTATCTTCTGTCGCCCTGCAAGTGGAACGAGAGATATTGGTTTAGTTTTGAAGTTTTTACACTTTTTGTTCTACTTATTTTACTGGCTAGCTGCTTGTTGGTGGTAAAATTTGAAAAAAAAACATCTTGGTTATTTTCTTAGTTTATGAATTTATTTCAATTTTATGTATAAAATATTATGGTGTAATAAATAAAGTTTTTGTGAATAAATTTCAAGAGTCCAAAACAGTTTTTGATGTTGTTTTTTATCCATTTGAATAATAAAGAATCTTTATTCTACTAAAACTACAGACTAAATTGTATATTGTAGAGTGTAAGTGTACGATATTTTTAATACTTGAGTCTGAGTTTGGGCTTGATTTTGATTCTGAGTCAGATTTTAAATCTAAGTCGGAGTCTGAGTCTGAGTCTGAGTCTGAGTCTGAGTCTGAGTCTAAAACTGAGTCTGAGTCTGAGTCTGAGTCTGAGTCCGAGTCTGAGTCTGAATCTGAGTCTGAGTCTGAGTCTGAGTATGAGTCTGAGTCTGAGTCTGAGTCTGAGTCTCAGTCTGATTCTGAGTCTGAATCTGAGTCTGAGTCTGAGTCTGAGTCTGAGTCTGAGTCTGAGTCTGAGTCCGAGTCTGAGTCTGAGTCTGAGTTTGAGTCTGAGTCTGAGTTTGAGTCTGAGTCTGAGTCTGAGTCTGAGTCTGAGTCTGAGTCTGAGTCTGAGTCTGAGTCTGAGTCTGAGTCTGAGTCTGGGTCTGAGTCTGAGTCTGAGTCTGGGTCTGAGTCTGAGTCTGAGTCTGAATCTGAGTCTGAGTCTAAGTCTGAGTCTGAGTCTGAGTCTGAGTCTGAGTCTGAGTCTGAGTCTGAGTCTGAGTCTGAGTCTGAGTCTGAGTCTGAGTCTGAGTCTGAGTCTGAGTCTGAGTCTAAGTCTGAGTCTGAGTCTGCGTCTGAGTCTGAGTCTGAGTCTGAATCTGAGTCTGAGTCTGAGTCTGAGTCTGAGTCTGAGTCTGAGTCTGAGTCTGAGTCTGAGTCTGAGTCTGAGTCTGAGTCTGAGTCTGAGTCTGAGTCTGAGTCTGAGTCTGAGTCTGAGTCTGAGTCTGAGTCTGAGTCTGAGTCTGAGTCTGAGTCTGAGTCTGAGTCTGAGTCCGAGTCCAAGTCTGAGTCTGAGTCTGAGTCTGAGTCTGAGTCTGAGTCTGAGTCTGAGTCAGAGTGGAGTCTGAGTCTGAATTTGAGTCTGAGATTGAGTCTGAGTCTGAGTCTGAGCCCGAGTCTGAGTCTGAGTCTGAGTCTGAGTCTGAGTCTGAGTCTGAGTCTGAGTCTGAGTCTGAGTCTGAGTCTGAGTCTGAGTCTGAGTCTGAGTCTGAGTCTGTGTCTGAGTCTGAGTCTGAGTCTGAGTCTGAGTCTGAGTCTGAGTCTGAGTCTGAGTCTGAGTCTGAGTCTGAGTCTGAATCTGAGTCTGAGTCTGAGTCTGAGTCTGAGTCTAAGTCTGAGTCTGATTCTGAGTCTGAGTCTGAGTCTGCGTCTGAGTCTGAGTTTGAGTCTGAGTCTGAGTCTGAGTCTGAGTTTGAGTCTGAGTCTGGGTCTGAGTCTGAGTCTGAGTCTGAGTCTGAGTCTGAGTCTGAGTCTGAGTTTGAGTCTGAGTCTGAGTCTGAGTCTGAGTCTGAGTCTGAGTCTGAGTCTGAGTCTGAGTCTGAGTCTGAGTCTGAGTCTGAGTCTGAGTCTGAGTCTGAGTCTGAGTCTGAGTCTGAGTCTGAGTCTGAGTCTGAGTCTGAGTCTGAGTCTGAGTCTGAGTCTGAGTCTGAGTCTGAGTCTGAGTCTGATTCTGACCCTGAGTCTGAGTCTGAGTCCGAGTTTGACTCTGAGTCTGAGTATGAGTCCTAGTCTGAGTCTGAGTCTGAGTCTGAGTCTGAGTCTGAGTCTGAGTCTGAGTCTGAGTCTGAGTCTGAGTTTGAGTCTGAATCTGAGTCTGAGTCTGAGTCTGAGTCTGAGTCTGAGTCTGAGTCTGAGTCTGAGTCTGAGTCTGAGTCTGAGTCTGAGTCTGAGTCTGAGTCTGACCCAGAGTCTGAGTCTGAGTCTGAGTCTGAGTCTGAGTCTGAGTCTGGGTCTGAGTCTGAGTCTGAGTCTGAGTCTGAGTCTGAGTCTGAGTCTGAGTCTGAGTCTGAGTCTGAGTCTGAGTCTGAGTCTGAGTCTGAGTCTGAGTCTGAGTCTGAGTCTGAGTCTGAGTCTGAGTCTGAGTCTGAGTCTGAGTCTGAGTCTGAGTCTGAGTCTGAGTCTGAGTCTGAGTCTGAGTCTGAGTCTGGGTCTATGTCTGAGTCTGATTAAGAGTTGAATCTGAGTCTGAGTTTGAGTCTGAGTTTAAGTCTGAGTCTGAGTCTCAGTCTCAGTCTGAGTCTGAATCTGAGTTTGAGTCTGAGTCTGAGTCTGAGTCTGAGTCTGAGTCTGAGTCTGAGTATGAGTCTGACTCTGAGTCTGAGTCTGAGTCTGAGTCTGAGTCTGAGTCTGAGTCTGAGTCTGAGTCTGAGTCTGAGTCTGAGTCTGAGTCTGAGTCTGAGTCTGAGTCTGAGTCTGAGTCTGAGTCTGAGTCTGAGTCTGAGTCTGAGTCTGAGTCTGAGTCTGAGTCTGAGTCTGAGTCTGAGTCTGAGTCTGAGTCTGAGTCTGAGTCTGAGTCTGAGTCTGAGTCTGAGTCTGATTCTGAGTCTGAGTCTGAGTCTGCGTCTGAGTCTGAGTTTGAGTCTGAGTCTGGGTCTGAGTCTGAGTCTGAGTCTGAGTCTGAGTCTGAGTCTGAGTCTGAGTCTGAGTCTGAGTCTGAGTCTGAGTCTGAGTCTGAGTCTGAGTCTGAGTCTGAGTCTGAGTCTGAGTCTGAGTCTGAGTCTGAGTCTGAGTCTGAGTCTGAGTCTGAGTCTAAGTCTGAGTCTGAGTCTGAGTCTGAGTCTGAGTCTGAGTTTGAGTCTGAGTCTGAGCCTGAGTCTGAGTCTGAGTCTGAGTCTGAGTCTGTGTCTGAGTCTGAGTCTGAGTCTGAGTCTGAGTCTGAGTCTGAGTCTGAGTCTGAGTCTGAGTCTGAGTCTGAGTCTGAGTATGAGTCTGAGTCTGAGTCTGAGTCTGAGTCTGAGTCTGAGTCTGAGTCTGAGTCTGAGTCGGAGTCTGAGTCTGAGTCAGTGTCTGAGTCTGAGTCTGAGTCTGAGTCTGAGTCTGAGTCTGAGTCTGAGTCTGAGTCTGAGTCTGAGTCTGAGTCTGAGTCTGAGTCTGAGTCTGAGTCTGAGTCTGAGTCTGAGTCTGAGTCTGAGTCTGAGTCTGAGTCTGAGTCTGAGTCTGAGACTGAGACTGAGTCTGAGTCTGAGTCTGTGTCTGAGTCTGAGTCTGAGTCTGAGTCTGAGTCTGAGTCTGAGTCTGAGTCTGAGTCTGAGTCTGAGTCTGAGTCTGAGTCTGAGTTTTAGTCTGAGTTTGATGAGTCTGAGTCTGAGTCTGTGTTCAAGTTTGAGTTTGAATCTGAATCTGATTCTGTGGTTGAGTCGGGGTCTGAATCTCTGAGTTTGATTCTGTTTCAAAATGTAGTCTGAGTCTGAGTCTGCGTCTAACTCTTGTCTTAGTATGCAACTGAGCATGAGTCTACGGTTCAGATAAAGATTGAGTTAGAGTCTAATTCTGAGTCTGTGTCTGATTGGGTGTCAAATTCTTATTTTTTTTTTTTTTTTTTTTTTTTAATAAAATGTGTTGTGTAATAGGGTTTAGAATATGTGTCACAACAACACATAAATACCTTTTAAGACCTAGGTCTAGACCTGGGTCCCACAACAACTGGCGTTCTGAGGTGTAGATTAACGCTTTTTTTAAACATCTGTGGGTTGAAGCCACCTGAGACTAAGTGTTCCGGCAAACTATTCCATTTGTACGCAGTTCGGACAAAGAAGTCTCTCTGCGATCTGCCAGTATGACAGCGCGGGATCTTTACCGTTTCACTGGTTGCGGCAGCCGATTGCCGAGTGGAACGGGGGTAAGAATAAGTTTGAGGCATGATGCCGCTGATTTCATCTGAGCACTGCTGATGACGATATTTGTAAAAAACAACGAGGTCAGCAACAGTGCGACGATGTTGTAGGGAATCAAGTTGTGATGTCAAAGTTCGATCACCTACAATTCGTATAGCTCGCTTTTGAACAGAGTCCAAGAGGGCCAAGATGGAAACAGAGGCAGCACCCCAAACTTGACAGCAGTACTCCATACAGGGACGAATATAGGACTTATAAACATGGAGCAATTGGTATGGAGTGAAAAATTTTTTGCATCTATTTAGGAGGCCGAGTTTTTTAGACGCGCTTTTTGCCATCGCCATTACATGATCGTTCCAGAGTAGGTCATTTGAAACTGTGACACCCAATAAACGAATGTTTTTACATTCACCCATTGGTTCATTACCATTTTTGATGAATATCTAAAACCTGATCATTAACTTTATTAACTTGTATTAGTCATTATTTATAAACGCCTCCTCAACACTAATTTTTCTATATATACAAATTTTATCAACTTTATTCCTCTATACATTTTGTTGACATTGTATTGACAAACAAATTTGAATAACCCTCCAACCCTTGAATCCTTTTTTTATAATTGAGTAAAAGAAAATACAATAAACAAAGAAAGCCATTATGTAAACACTTGACATAATATTATTTATTGTTTTCTTGTTTCATTGTTTCAACTTCGAAAGCTCTCTTCATGATACACAAAATTGAATAAGGATTTTTCAAAAAAAAAAAAAATTATTTGAAAAGAAAAAATAAACTAAGGGTATTAAAAATTTATTCATGTATAATTGTGGTTCTGATTTTGAAGTTACTCATTTTAAAACGATGATGAGTGTTGAGTTATTATTTGATTTAGTTTTTCCGACGTTTTAAGTATTTTTGTTGGTTTTTGTAGCAACGGAGCAAACGAATCGTTTTTTTCTTCTTTTTAAAATATTTGAAGATCTTTCTTTAGTGTATTTGAAGTAAATTTTTAATATCTGTGAGATATCAAACGCTCACTTTAAATAAACTCATTCTATTCCATTTAATTTCATTGAGTTTATTTACATATCCACAAAAAAACGATGAAAAATTCTTATAATTATTCAAAATGGTCACTCTTGAGAAATGATTTAAATTTATCAACTTTAATAAACAAACATAATTATTCAAATTCTACACAATAATACCCTTTTAATTAGGATTTTATTTCGAACAAAAATCCTAAGAAAAACAAACACAACAACAACTTATAATACAAAACTTCTAAAATTTCAAATCTTTTCTTACATATTTGATAAAGGACTGACAAAGTAAAAAAAAAATAAAAGGGTTTCAAGTATCATGTTAATTTCCATAAGATTTGTTACTTAAATAAAAAGTAAAAAAAGAAAATGGAGATTTTCAAGATGAAACTCTTCAAAAGCTTAAAAGTTTTATTTTTTGGAAAATAAAAATTTTGAGATATTTTTATATCTACAAGTTAAAATACGTAATTTTAATAAAAATGTTTGTTTAGGTTAATAATTTATGCTTAGTTAACGTTTGCTTGTGCTTTGTTGTAATGAAGGAAGCAAATGATTTCAAAATAAACAAGTTATATTCTAAATAAGGATTTCGGTGTTGATTGATGTTCGAATACAAATTATATTTAAATGTGATTGGCCACTAAAAAAACTTTTTACTAAATAACAAAATAGCATTGTTTGCTAAAGAAGTTTAAACCTTATTACACAGGCTCAATGCTTGTTATAACAAGCGGTCGTATTTTGCGGGAGAAGCCTTTTGTGTTAGTGAAATTAAATATTTAGCTCTTAATACCACGCTTCATTATAGATGAAACTGCAATTTTGTCAGACCTAGACTTCAATACCCATAACACAACAAAATCAGAGTGTCTATGTCACAAAATTATGACAGCAGTTGCACGAGGAAATTTTATAAACGATGGATCACATGGTGGTGGTTCAACGGTGGTTCAATTAATTAGTTTTTACAAATTTAACAAAAAAACACAAAAGAACTGCAATGGCAGGAATGAAGTTGAATAAGAAGAAGTATATATAGGATATAGGGAACTGTAATGAAGAGCTTTCTCATTGGCGAACCAATGAGAATGGCCTAGCAGGATGCGTACCTAGATTTTTGTATCGCCATACGACTAAGTCTCAGCCATCGTGAGTAGGAGATATTATAAACCTGCTGCTTCAGCACAAATGCGGAAATGTACGCAATTTTCATCAAATAAACGGAAATGGAAAAAGAATTACAAGTGAAAAGATGAGACTCTGGCGACCTCGTTTGCGAAAGACCTACGATCAGCGCGTCCAACCCCCACAATCACTCTCAGACGCCCACACACTCACGCTTCACGCATGCTAACATTCACCCACACAGTCAGACGGCGAAGCAAGACACTTAAGCTCTCAGACCCGCAGCACGTATCGCAAGTGATAGTAATCAAGACTGAGTTGTATTGCTGTCACATGAGCACCATGGTACAGCCCACAAACCACTGCCATTGCTGGTACAACGCGAATCAGATCCCAGAGCACTGAAAACCGTCACACACCATATTGAAAGTCCAGATTGATCATTTCCCTTTCCCTTCATTAACAGCATGTGAAAACAAATTTAGAAAACCATGAGTAATTCAAAAAAAAATATTATTCATAACCCAATTTATTCATAAAAAATGTAAGTTTGTTGGTACTTTGAACCAACATGTCCAAACCAGTTTATTTCAATACCTGTAAGTTACAGTTAGGTAATGATTCATAGACCTAATAAGCCTAAAACCGGACAAGCATTTGTTTCTTTTTTTTTTGTTTTTAATTCCCTTTTTTTTGAATTACAGGATAGTTGATAATGATTATTTTGAGAAGATATAATTTTATCCAATTCCGGAAATATAATGAAAAGAGGCATTTGATAAGTTAAGTGAGAACTCGGAGCAACACCATTTAGATTAGAATCAGTCCCAATCCAGACCAAATGTGTCTCGCTACCCACACCGCCAGTCGCACACACATGCAACGACTAACACGCCCCCATTCAATCACTGATACGCCCTTTCCCACACATTCCCACTTCTACGTTAAATACAATAAAAAAACCACACAAATAAAATAAGTTGACTCACCCATGATTAAATCCTCCAGACCTCCAAGTTTCCGTTATATCAGCCCTCCATCAGTAACAACTGTGTCCAATTACTTTGATGAAAACAGGTACAGGCAAATAGTTGTATAAATCAGCGTTAAATAACTTTCCAATATAGTTTAATAAAAATGTAACAATTTGTCTCAATAATCGTTGAGTAAAACGTTGTAATGAAAAATGTAATATTTGGTATCAATGAGTGTTGAATAATACGTTGAACTACAAATGTAATAATTTGTAGCAATAATCGTTGAACCAGTTGCAAATACGGTTGAATATGTGGAAAACACCAGGCATAAATTGGTATAAATAAACGTTGAATGAATTGCCAATCCTTGCATATATAAAAGTTGAATCAATTGCCAATACGGTTGAATACGTTGCACGTACGATGCAAAAACTTGCAGATAAATAAAGTTCGTTGCAAATGCCGCCAATGATGATGCCAATATTGTACAAAAATATGTGAATAAAGATGAGAAAGATGATATAAATATTGTACAGCAATGTGTTGTAACCGTTGAACTTGGTGATGTAACTAATGTACCACAAATCCGGCGTAAATATCGACAGTAAAAATATAAATATTGTAAGGAAATGCGTTATAATAATTGAAACTGACGATATAAATAATTGTACCAAAATACGTTGTAACAGTTGACAATGATGGTAGGAGTATGGTATAACAATACGTTGTAAAAAAAAAACTGACAATGGTGATACTGATATTGTACACAACCACGTTGTAAAAATTTGACAATGATGGTACCAATCTCGTATAAAACTTCGTTGCAATAATGGACAATGATGATATTAATATTGGATAAACATACGCGGTAAAACTTGACCAAAGATGATACAAATATTTGTAGGAAAACACGTTGTAAGTTGAAAATGACGATGTAAGTATTGTACAAAAAAAATATGTTGAAACAAGTTGAACCTGATGATGTAGCTCCAGCCAACACGGTAAGAACAAGCAACTGTTATACGCCCCGATACATATGTCACAATAAATAACCGTTTCGCCCTATCAATCGATGAGTTGGCAAAATGACACGATCCCGCTGCGTATATTGTATGTAGTAGTACAGCTTTGTTCTGTCTTTTCTTCTTTTGTTTTAGTATCACAACGAATAAATGAAATTTCACCCCCAGTTACAAAGTAAATAATTTTAGATAATTTATTTTAACAATGGTATTCCGACAATGTTTATTTAATCTAAGATTGCATATGTATAAATTTAAGGTAAGTAATTTATAAATTTTTACTATTTTTAGGCGGTAATCTAACGGTTTCTAGATTTACTTCCTTTCTGTCCCTCTCCCGTTATACAAAAAAAATTCTATGTTACAAACAAACAAACTTTGGACGAAGACAAACATACATGGTATGGTATGGTATACATGGTATGGTATACATGGTATTTTTTACTTATTATTATTCATTTATATTTACACTATAACTTGGACTCTTAAAATTGACTATTTATTAAATTATTTACAATCCAAAAGGACTTAAAGATCACACTAAACAACTTAAAAAATCACAAAACTAATTTTATTTATGTGAAAACACATGAATTTACACACCAAAAAATATTTTTAATTCTTCTACGACAACATAAAGATGTCAGACCAACTTCTCAAAAAAATGATTTTTCAATCAAAAAAAGTGATGGTCGACCAAGATACGTCAACCATCCAAAACGAAAATGTAATAAACTAAGAGAATAACAATTATACAGTTGATCATTATATAGCCGTTTTTGACTTCGAAATATTCGAAGAAAGGGTTTTTGATGTAAGGAAATTATTTATGTAACTCAATGTTAGGATCTATTTTTCGATATAACGAAATAAGCGGTTACTTCATAATACTTAATATTGCAAAAATAATTTTGCGAAACAAACCATTTCCGACACACTAATAATAATCATCAATGAATTAGAATGAATTAAACGTAAGTTTAATCGATCGTATGATGTTGATGTATTACAAAATATCAACTTACAACAGTATTACAGTGGAATTCAGATCCATAACGGATAGACAATTGATAACAAAAAAAAATACCCATACAGAAAATCGAATGCATAACACAGCAGGATATTAATTCTTTTTATTGTGACTATTGGACAAATACGCACAGCTGTTTTGAGGTTTGAAAACTTCGTTGTTTAATTACGGTTAGTATTTAGAGAATTCAAATTCAAGTAGTATGGTGAAATAAAGTGGATGGAAGCATAATATGAGTCAATTTTAGGGGGTTGCAAAATTAAATAGTAATGTTTATATAGATAAATAAAAAACTATGGGTTACGGAGACTATAAGAAAATATGACTATTGATGGTGGATGGATGAGAAACTATTACAAGCTATACATGTTAATAAAAATGACAACCAATGAATCTGAGACCATAATACACTACGTTCAGGCATCGCCCCAGGCTATTCATTACAGAACAAAGCAAAGTAAATTAATTATTTATGAGAAATAAATTGATTAATTTGTTTGGTTTGCGGAAACAAGTTGGAAGACTAAAATATTTTTTGATAATTGAAAACCAATTAAACAGAAAAGGAAAGGGTTCGAACAAAACGTTTGACATTAAAATAAGGAAGAGGAACAACTGTGAGAAAAAAAGGCTAACTTTTAAAGGTAATGTAAAAAATAACTCTGCAGCAATTAACAATATCATCTAATTAAGATCGAATGTGATTTTTTTTGTGTGAATTCCCCATGATTGGTAGGACTAAACAGGAAGTCCTTTTACAAATTGACAAAAAGAACACATAAAAATAAAATAGAACGACGCACTTTAACAAAAATTGGTCCGTTGTAATACCACAGAATTTTCTCACCGTATTCGAATCATTTGGAGCTTCAGATGAAGCTAGTATTTTTTTGATTAGAAAATTACTCAGGCTAGTGAAGTTTAAAATGTGTGCGTTGTGTAATTGGTATTGTTGGGTTAGTTGCACGGATTTATCTTAGCCTAGAAGTTTCCATTGATTCCTCCATGTTTTCAAAAAAGTGTCTTCGGAATTTCCTCTTACTCATTTGAATTTCATTTCCATAATCTCCGACACCATTTTTAAAATGCACTAAGTCTTGTTGCTTCGTTGAACTTGTGATCATGTTAAACTTTCCTTGATTTCTTTTGCAGTGAATTCAACTTTATGCTCCACCCCGTAGGTTTTTTATGGAATTTTTAAATAAAAAATGTCCTTGCGAATTGAAAAATTTAGTATAAACACGGAATGAGAAGTTTTTGAAAATATGTTTAAGTTATCGAATAATACGGATAGTGTATTTCTATCTACGGAGAAGATGGCTAGTAATAGTACATTTGCCATAACGTTTGACGGTCAATAGAGGACAGGACGAAAGGAAAGGGCTGACTGTATACATTTTTCTTAAGAATCATAAAAAAAGAAACGAAATAGCAGCAGATCTTAACCCAAACCCCGAGATAAAGACTCTCAGACACCAACGACTGACCCGTGTTAACAAAAATAAAATTATAAAATGGCAAAAAATAACATAAGCAGCAAAATTAAACAATTGTAAGGGCATACACAAAAGGAAAAAATATCACCTACCCAAAAAAACAAGAAATAAACTTGAGGAAGAAACCATTTGGATAGGTGGCAGGAGAATAATCGAGTTGATTCCTACACTAAAAAAAAATTCATCAAAAATCTGATTTTGTTGCGAATATAAATTTTTTGATGCAAACGTAAGTTCTTTGATGCAAATAAACTCGTTTATACTAAATAAACGCATATTTGTGGTACACATTTATTATTTGTAATAAAGAAAAAGTTTAATTAAGTGTATTTGCAACCATAGCTGTTTGTATTTAAATAAGTTTGTTTGCTTTTGTGATGAAATAATAGTCTGGTTGTTTAAAATACGTTTGAGGTGAACGTACATTTTTCTTTGAGTGTAACAACAACAAAATGGAAGCCATAAAATAGAAAAAAAACGTTCCCAATCCATTCTGAAGCAGTTCCTAAAAGCACGTTTATAGACAAGTTGTATAGCTAGAGAATTGTCTTCCCTTGGAAATTATACTCCATATACGAGGAGACCAACCAAAGTGAGTTTTGATTGATCTCAACGCTAATGGTGACCATATCGTTGTCACTTTATTGGGTAATAAGGAAATATTCAAGTTAGTTTAGCTAAAATCCAAGCTCATTGTTCCTCAAATAAAGGAATAAATATAATGGAGAATTCTGAGTATTGGTATAGAATTTTTGAGAAATACATGGTTCTTAAATCAGTCAGATGTCCCCATCCGTGTTTGAGAATCGGGTTAAAAGAACCATCGTTGTTTTGCAGTAGCAACGATTAATTTAGCGCCTTTTTTTAGCGCCATAGCAACGCATTAGATTTCCCAATGCATTAGATTCTTCAACACAGTAGTGTCGCTGTCCTCCCAGATTAGTATGGCATTCCCAGGTCATCCATGTAGAGATAGTTCAGAAGCTTCAGGTGCATGACTTTCAAGTGAATATTTTACTGCAATGTCTTCTTGCCCGTCAGACACTTCTTTTCTTACTTTGAACCAAATTCCTCAAAAGTAGTTTATCAGAGAAGTTTAGTTTACGCCTTTATACCATAGATATTTATTTGTATATAGTATGGAAGCCAAAATAGATCTCCCATAGAGATGACTAAGTAAGCAAGCGACTCGTGGGTAATAATAACGACAATTTAATACGAGCAACCTACCGCTTTTTCAAATCTTCCAATTAGATGTCTGCGAATTTCATAGCTCAGATGAATAATTTCAAGGATGACCTCAGGATCTAAAGGTTCCATCAGGATTTTTGTACGAGCTTTAGGTCTGCTGTAGATTTGTTTTCTTTCAACCACCTTCAGAAACGTGCCCATCTAGAGCTCCTAGAGCTCCTCCAACTAGTTTATGTCCATTGTGTAGAGTAGGAGTGACTGCAGGTCCTCACATGCTTTTGTTTTAGTTTTAGAACCACTGCTGCCATCCTGCATCCCTATGACGCAGGTGATGGAGCAGGCTTCATCTAAACATTTATCTAAAATTGGTTGCCAACGTCATTTCTATACTATAAAAATGTAGCCGTCCTCGTCTCCTTAATTTATAACCACCAAAATCAAGTAATTCTTTAGGGTATATCACTAAATGTCTTTGATGGGTAAACCTTTGTCTTTTTGGCCACTTTTACTACTTCATCCTGTTTTCTTTGCCTTTTACTAGAGGCAAGGTTCTGCGGGATTGATGAAGACTTTTTAGCACTATTCTGTATAAGCTTGTGGGCCCAATTGAGTGAGGTTTGTTGCTTCTCTGAGCATGATAGGAAATACATTCTTTTTATTTTATCGCATTTAAAAAAAAAATTGTTGGTCTACCACTGAGGAAATTGTATTTTGATGGTTCTGAATCAATCGAACGACCCCCAAGTTACTGAAAATTATTACTTCAGTTACTTTAACTTTAGAACTTCCACTCGTCCCAGATATAGAGTCCATGACAATTGAGTTTAAAGTAAGAATAAGTTGTTAGAGTTCGTTTTTTATCGCTGCTACTTTGGACTCCCTAAATGGTTTAGTTTTAACAAGTTTTTCCTTGTTATTTTTATTTGTACTATTTGGTTCCCACTAGTGGCGGATAAAAAATTTTCACTTCTAGAGAGACTCGCTTTATACAAACAATGAGTAGTTATTCCGTAGATCGTCAGGTATCCGGATACACCGTTAGCGACTGAGCTATTTTGCTGAGTCCCCAGCCTTCCAGATTCTAGACACGGTGCGTGTTACACCATGATCCAGATCAGCGGAAAAACGGGGTGAGAAATTGGTTAAGAGGATATTCTTGTCTAGAGGCCTAAATTCTAAACATTTTTAAGATTAAGATAAAAAAAATAGAAAAAACTTTTTTAACATCCATTTTTACAGAATGTTTATTGACATTTCAAGAATACAAAAAAAAATCTAAAAATTCAAAAAGTTATAGGCTAGTGAAGGGGCTATAAAAAAGGAGCGTCGTGGTTGATGTGGTTTCAGCCTTTCAGTATGGTGTTCTGAAACAAATAAAATTTAAAAATCCATCATTAGAAGAGATGTCGCTATGATTCGGTTCTTGGAAAAACATTCTCAAAAAGGCGACGCTTTGAAAAAAAAAATCCTGTTTTTTGGCTTTTTTGAATTTTTTAAGAATAAAATTTTTTTTTGAAAGCCAAGGACTAACTATATAGAGATGTACAAAGAAGACAAAGTTCCGGTAAATCGTTCGAGTATAGAACTTTAAAATCATGTCGAGCAACTTAAAAAAAGTAGTTTCGAGAAAAATACGTTTAAAATAATAATAAAATGTTACTATTATTTCATTTCATGATCCTGAATCAAAAAATGTTCGGAGATAAATAGCATTTTATATGTTTTTGTTTCTTTATTTATTTCTGTTTCATCGTAATAAAAATTATACATATAAACTTTTACAATCTACAATCTACATATATATCTACAAACAAATTTTCTAAAAACTCAATAAATTTGAACAACTGTGTTGTTCAAGGGCAATGAACTAAAATTACATACATAAAAACTTTTATATCCTTTCCTTCTATAAAAAAAGCCTGAGTTAAAACAAATTGGCAAATTATTAAGAAATTTCTTTATATATGAATATTCCTAGTTTTAGAGAAATATTCGAAATAGTCAATCGTTACAATAGTAACAACAAAATACGTTATAATGAACTTTGGATTATAAATTTCTCAGTATATATGAAGTATGAAAAAAGTTGCCAAAGAGACTTGTGTTCAGATGGTCGAGCAACGTCTGCCTTCTATTGTTTGATTCACTCCACCTGCCGGTTTAGTCACCGCATCAGAAATGCCGCTGTAACTTTAAAAATAATTCCAATTTTGAAAAATCCTTTTGAGGATATATTTTTACTGGTTTAAAATTTAAAGATATGAAAATAAAAAAAAAAATTTTCATGAGGAGGAATGTTTGCTTTGGAGACCCTCTTTGATTATTTAGGTCTTACACTTTGAACCTCTCATTTACAGGTACAATTTCTTATTGAACTGTTTCAGATCAGGTCAATTCTGTTTTGAGTGATTTCCTGCTATTTCTGCTTTAAGTAATTCCAATCCAAATCACATATAAAATGAGTTTTTGGTCCAAGGCTTCGTTCATTAATTTGCAGATCAAAAATTTAAAATATACGAAATGTTTCTGTGGAGTCGATTGAAAAGATTGAAAAGATACGCAACAAAATTTGAAAAATGTTGTAAAACGTATGACAGGTTTGATGTACTTGAAAACTTATCAATCATGGTTAAGGTGTCATAAGATTCATATGAATATAAAAGTGGTTGCCCTGAGCATGTGTGTCTGAAAATTTTGGATTTTGACAAGAATATTGGTTTTTGTCCAAGCATCTATCTACATGAGATGCTTCACTAAAAAAATTCTATCTTAAGTAAACTCTCAAAATCAAATTTTTATAAAAACTAAGCGCATTTGTTGAAATTTGTTTCCGATATATAGCAAAGGTCTGCACTAATTTTATAATTGTATCAAAAATCAAAAGCCAACAGTTTGGTGGGCAACAGAAAAATACTGTGTTGATCTATTTGAACAAAATTTGGTGTATAAATAATATAAGAGTTTTGTTTATGTAATAATTTCTAGAACAACTATGACTGAGTTTACACAGGATTGGGTTTGTTAATAGCCAAATTCTATAAAAATCCCACTTTTTTATCAATTGAAGAATATGGTTAGAAAATCTTGATCGACATTTCACTTCCAAGACAATCTTCAATAACCCATATTACTCCATTATTCAAGTTAATAGTGTAAGCCGGCGAACGAATATATATAACCGGAACGAATATATGATCTACGTTATACATGTATGTGTATTGAAGTTTGTGCTTGGCTTAAAAACCAGTTTTTTAAAGGTTTTGGCTGTTAAGGAAATCGTGTTTACAATATAACGTCCGTCCCCCATCTGAAAAATGATCATTAAATTATTTATAAACTAACTGTTACCAGGAATTATAAAACCACGAGTATATAAACTCATAAAAAATTCAACAACTAAACTTAAAATAAAAATAAACTAATAACTTTAAGGAAATCTTCTTTGGTTTAATCAACAGTTTACATTCTTCTAAAAGTCAAAATCTTTCAAAAATTTCTCTATTCTTCGCAAAAAGTTTAAAAAATGAATTATTGACCTACTGCCGGGGGTGGAAAGTTCATAAAACCGATTTAGTATAAATATTAGAGGCAACCATGCCAGATAGCAAGCTTTTTCAGTCAATTATTTATGTAAAACTGAATATCCAAAACTAAATTTAAAATTTGTGTTTAAATTACAATAAATAAATTTTCCATTGAAAAACATTCAAAGTTCATCGAGGTCATCAACCTTAAGATACCAAATAACACAATTTTCAATTCATGTGCTGGCATATGATATACATATAAGTTTGAACTTCTTTATGTTTTATGTAAACTTCAACCCTCATCAATATAAATGAGAAGCAAAATAAATATTGCTATCAAACGGTTAAAAATTACAATTTTATTGACGTCATCAAATTGAAATTTATCTTTGCATTCGCTTCATATTCATATATCAATTGTCAAACGTTAAAAAAAAATTAATTGCAAAACTTTTATACATTTTTCTCATCTCATTAACATCTTCATTAATATTAATTCATATCCTTTTCCTACATATATCGTAATCCTCTCCCACATCTCTAAACGATTGACTCTAGTTTACGTTTTTTTCATAATTCAAAAATTAATAATTAATTAGAAAATTAAAATGCAAAGAAAAGAGAATTCGTAACTGTCACGTTACATTTGATGTTAATGGAGAATTTTTTTTTACACAAAAGAACACAAAATGCATAAACACAAAAAAATGTTTTCAATATAAATTCTCTTTGTGGAAAATAATTGAAAATCATGGTTTTTGTTTTGACCGTTTTCCTTTTTCTGTATTGAGATGAAAATTATTTACATTTAACGGCTTTTTGTGTTTTAGGATGGCAAAAAAAAATTTGATTTCTTTTCATCAGAAAACCTACAAAAGTGCATGTCATCGCTTAGAATTAGTTTAGTTTGTGATTTTCTGTTAAGATGTAACTATCAAGACAATATTTAGGATATTTAGTGTTAAGGTAGTGAAACTTTTTTTAATATGGTTTTTATAATTGAAATGTGAAAAATGTGTTTGAAAAAGTTTATTGTTGATGATTTTGGTGATGGATATGGGATAACGACGAAAAGTAAGTAAACAATATGATTAAGTTCTGAATAGTAACTAGTTAAATTTTTGGGATTTGGCTGATAGTTTTGGTCACCAAATACAATTTTCAAATAGTCTTGTAGGTTTTATGTGGTCAACTGTAAAAAAATTAAGTCAAAATCCACCAGGTGTTTAAGATTATAAATTTTCTACTGTTGAATTTTTAAATGCTTCGAATTCATTTTCTTTACATTCCAAAATGTGGGAATAGGTTCAATTGTGCTTATATCAAACAGTTTGATTTAACATTGTTTGTAGGATTTTAGGTAGATTTCATATAAAAATCTACCTATTGCAATGGGCTTCATCTCGGAATTTCGGAAAAATTTTTGTGCCAAACGACTATATATGAAAAGCGGAGACGAAAAAACAAAAAAAAAAAAATTTATATATATATATATATATATATATATATATATATATATATATATATATATATATATATATATATATATATATATATATATAAACGATATGAGATATAACGAAAACGACCGGCAATCTCACGGTCGCATTTGTTGAGGTAGATCAAAAAAATTTTCTGTACTTGTGTGTTCTATTAATATCTTAGACAAGTTCGTGAATCAGCAAAATCCGACACGTGGTTAAGAAACTAGGGGCTTTTTTCTGAAAAAAATTGATTTTTTAAAACCGTTATAACGGCCGTTTGGATACTAATATTTCAAAAAATTTAACAAATTTAAAATCTTTGGAGTCTTTTTTATCAATTTGTTTTAAAACTAGACCTCTGCAGTTAGAGGTTCCTGAGTCAGCGGCCCCAACAAAAAAATTTGCAAAAAAAATTTTTTTTTTGAAACAACCGGCACTCTCACGGTCGCATTTATAAGGCGAGATCAAAAAACCTTTTTTAAAAATGTGCGTTTTATTAATATCTTGGACAAGTTCGTAAATCAGCTCCATCCAACACATGGTTAAGAAACTAGAAGCTTTATACTAGAAAAAACTCTGTTTTTTAGATCCGTTATAACGGCCGTTTGGATTCTAATATTTTTAAGAACTTCATAAATTTAGAATCTTTGAAACCTTTTTAATCATTTTTTTTCAAAAAAAAACCTCTGCAGTTGGAGGTTTCAGAGTGAGCGGCTCCAACAAAAAAGCTTGTAAAGCACAAAATGCGTTTAAATCAACCGGCGCTCTCACGGTTGCATTTGTGGAGCCAGATCAAAACGCCTTTCTTAAAAATGTGTGTTTTATTAATATCTTGGACAAGTTCGTCAATTAGAAAAATCTGACACATGGTTAAGGAACTATAGGCTTTATACTAGAAAAAAAAGTGGTTTTTTAGTCCGTTATAACGGCCGTTTGGATACTAATATTTTTAAAATTTTCATAAATTTAGAATCTGTGGAAACATTTTAATCCGTTTCTTATAAATATAAACCTCTGCAGTTAGAGGTTTTTGACTTGTTGGCTTCAACAAAAAAGTTTGCAACAATCCCCAACTACAATTTCCAAAAACCTTATAACAGTCAATGTCAACCTTATAACAGTAAAAAAAATAAAAGATTTGAATAGAAAAAATTAATTTTTTTTTCTTAGAAATAAACTATTTTGATATTTTGCAGTAATTGCACGACATATGATATAGAGTAGGTTTGTGTCATAAATTGTCACACACATGTTCTGTGGTAGATTTGATATTTGTTTGTTGCAAAATTGGATAGATATAATTTTGCTTGTAGGTAGCTAATTTTCTTTTTAAAATTTGTTTGATATCTGTTTGAAATTAGTTTGTTTTGTTTAAACTAATCCGATACATCAGATTCTACTGGTACACAAAACTGTCTGATCTCGAAATCTACCTATTTCTAGCGGATATACGTGCCGCTTGGACTTTTTGTTTGTAATCCAACCTTATGAAAAAATATAGTTCCACCCGCCATTTGAAAGTAGATTTTTGTCTCCGGTAATCAAAAATCCGGTAATCAACTTGCTTCACAGAATAACAAAGGTAGATTATTACCTTGAGGATTACCTTGACATTCAAATTTTCATAAAATCACAAACATGGCGATCCACATTGCTCGGTGCTCATAACAGTGTTCAGATTTTAAATTTAAATTTCGTCGGATGTTTGTATATCAGATAGACGACTATTGCAATCAGTAGTAATTTAAACTTATTTAAGCATGAGATTTACGTAATGACGGAGAACATTTTCGAAAAAGCTTCGGACACCGCTAGGTTCAACCTACCACACTTATGTTCAATGTCAAAGCTAAATATATTTGCTGCAGTTTTAAAACTTAGTGAAAACAAAATCAACGGATGCTTCAAAAAGGTGAGATCTTCAATTATTTTTAAACGGTGACCTTTTCTATATATCTACGGAACTTTTTACTACCTAGGATAGCAGCAAGGTTTGTTTTTTTACTGATGGAGAGGTGGAGCTAAAGTTAATTTTTATTAAGCAAAAGTCAACATCATTTTGGGTTCGAGAGTCCTTGCTAGCCTAATTTTAAACTTTTAGAAAGATATTAGTATTAACTGTTTTACCGAAGTAGATAGGAGAATCTGGGAAACTGCGATGGGTTTCTCATCTTTGATTCCTAGAACACATTTACCTACTTCTAATCCAAAGTAGTTTATGTTGGTTCATATGATGTGTACTGGATATAATATGTAAATATATGTCATTGATTTTCAGAAGGTCATTGCAACATTCTCTCGAACAAGACACAATTCATTTTTTTATCGGCTGATGTAAAAATTTGTAATAAGGAAAATACAATATTTCCTATATTTAAAAAAATTATATCTCCATTAAACTAAAAAAAAGTTTGCAACTGTGGTAATTTGCAACACACTATTTTCTAGAAATTATTAAAAAGAAAACACAAAACAATATTAAAAACATTGTTCTAACAATTAATTCAAGAAAAAATATGTGATATTATTATAAATATATTGGGAATAATGAATAATAAATATGTAATAATTAATAAACATTTCAAAAGAAATTAATTTAAAAAAATTTAAAAACAATTATTTAAAACTTTTAGAAAAATTGGTTAAAAACCAAACTAACAACTGATTGATAAAAAAACAATTCAAAATTTTCAAAAAACCTACAAAAAATATTCTTAAAGGCATACGGTTTAAATTATTGTCTCCGTGATAAGTCTAACAAGCCAAAAGTTGCGATTTAAATATGTCCTAGAGAGCCAAGTGCATAGCATCTTCCAGCTATGTATTTTCTCAGTCGACCTACTTCCCTCTCACTCAACCCCAAATCCTTTTCGGAAAGCTATGGTTGCCAGGAATTGGTAGCAATACTACTAACAAGTCTTATGCGTATACCTCGTATCGATGATCGTACATGAAAACCTCAATAACGCTTTAATCAGCGTTCTAAAAAAATCACAATTTTTTTTGTAGATTTTACAAACTTTTGTGAAATTTATAAACATTTTGTAAATTTCTGGATATCTTGTTAATATAATTTATAAAATGGAAATTAAGATTTTTAATATAATAAATATATCAGAACTGTATTCCATTAGATGCCAAGATTACGCACATTTTGGTTTGGTGGGTAAGAAGAATGAGATTAAGTTAATATAGTATTATGTCAGCTAATATAGTTTTTCATTGCGGCATAAAATTAAAAATTTTGAACGGCGCTATATACACTTACCAAACATTTTATTTTATACACTAAATTATAAAAATCTCAGTAACACTTTCCTGCTATTTTGAGTTAATTTGAATCATATTTAACATAATTCTTATAGAATTAATACAAATATTTTATAAAATTAAAAAAATAATAAACAAAATTTTCACATTTGTTTTTCTTTTGATCATATTTAAAAAGACTAATTAATATTAATTAGCAAAATATGATCAGATTTTTAAGCCATAAAAAGACTGTACTATAAGTAATATTTACCGTTGTTTGTTATACAGGGTGAACCATTTAACTTGGCACAATCCAATATCTTCCAAACAACGCAATTTTGAAAAAAAAGCTTCAGATAAAAATTGAATGTTTTTGGATAGGCTTCATAATGTTATTATTTATTTTTCATTAAGATGAAGATTCCAGATCTTCTAATGGACCACCACTTTTTCTTAAATTGAGACCTATTTCTGTTAGTCATTCGTTTAGAGACTACCGATGACCTAGAGAACACAAACTTACTAAGGAGTCTAGGCATAGAGTAAATTTTGATTTTGTTGTATTTTAAATTATTTCCGCCATTTTGTTTTCATGGCCGCCATATTTAACTTTTGCATTTGTAGAGCTATCACAATAATTTTTAAACTATTGTATTTTTCGAGCTCTGTGCATTCAGATATTCTTATATTCGACTGCGGCGCCGCCCTGGTGGCAGATTATTGAAATGGTCATAACTTTCTTGTTCGTAGGCTAATTCGAAAAATTCCATCGCTGCAGCTCATTTTTGTTATTTGTGCACGTTTACAGATATTTTCGTATTTGATTGGAGCGCCGCCCTGGTGGTAGTTTTTGAAATGGTCATAACTTTCTTGTTCGTAGGCTAATTCGAAATACGTTATTACATGAAACATGTTATTATATGATCATATGATTATTATCGGCCCGATTAAGTGGACCCTGGCCTTACCGTAGTAGAATAAAATACAAACATACATATATGAACTATTAACAACTTTATTTTATTAAATGTTCAAAGTGATGTCCTTCTACTTCAATGCATTTTTCAATCCGTCTCTTGAAAGATTTCACTGTCTCATACAGCATTTCTTCATTGATATCTCTGCAAGCATTGATGATTCTCTCTTTCATATCCTCTCGCGTTGTTGGCAATTTTTCGTAAACCTTTTCTTTAAGATACCCCCATAAGAAAAAATCTGGTGAAGTTAAGTCTGGTGATCGCGCAGGCCAATTTACTGTACCTCCTCTTCCAATCCATCGACCATGGAAATCCCGTTGCAAAATTGAACGTGCATTCAATGCATAATGAGCAGGACATCCATCATGCTGAAACCACATATTCATCCTTTCATGAACACTCAATTCGTCAAGGAGGACTGGTAGTTCTTGGTCTAAGAAAATTTTATATTTTTCTCCTTAGAGCGGTATTCTTTTGTGGTATGATAACATCTTTAGATTTTGTAAACATATTTTTCCTATGAGTTAATTCAGTAACAAAATTGTTTAGCATTTCATCACAGTTTTTATTTACTTCAACGGTTATGGGATTTATCGAAAGATCTTGCATAAGTTTTTCTAGATCAGTGTGAATTTTTGTTAATTTACGAGGTGCATTACGATTTATTGTTATTTGTTTGGAAAATTCACAGAAAATTTGGTTATGATCCGATATATCACTGCTGATGTGATTTAAAGTGCAATTCATCGTAACATCGTTTCCTATTATGTGATCTAACGCTGAATGCGATGCAGGCCTGGTTACAGTTTCATCACTATATAAAAAATATGCGTTTTGGTGCAAAGTGTTTGTATACGAATTCAGCCAGCTGTTTGTTTTATCTATTAGGTTTATGTTGAAATCACCAACAATGACATTTTTTTTGTGTGAATATTTATTTAAAATTGGTTCAAAGAAGCTAATAAAGTCATCAAAATCTTTTTTGTTTTTAGTACGAGGATTATAAGCAACATGTTAGTAAAGATCATTTCTAGATAGTTTTAATTTAGAGTTTAGTTTCTATTTAGTTTTAACTTATCTTATCGTCACTGAAACTTTCGATACAGATAACATCACTGATGTCTTCATGAACAAACAAGCAAACACAACCTCCAGCTTTACTAGGGCGACATGATGCGATTGTTTTATAGCCTTTAATGTTAGCATTAGTAATATCACTTTGACTTAACCAGGTTTCAGTGACAGCTATTACATCTATGGGATATCCTATGCTTTTAATTATAAAGTCAAGTTCTTCAAATTTATTCTTCAAACTTCGAGCATTTAGGTTAAAAGTTTTAGCGATTTGTCTGAACTAGAAATATGATTAAAATTAGTACATGTTTTTATGGTGATGTTTGGAGTAATGGATACATCTATTGAATTGTTATCTTGTAATAGCATTTAAATGCTTTAAACTATGTATGTGTATGGTTGAGCCTGTATCGACTCTTTTTACTAAGATGTTTCCATTACTTACCCAAACATGACTGAATTGTTTTCCTTTCATCTTTTCCTTGCACTTTGATAAAAGAAATTGTGATGTTTTTGTTAGATAATGATTGACATATATCGGACGTTTTTCCATCGAAGACATACCCAATAAACCAGTATTTAGATTTTTTATATTTCTACATTTTTTTATGAATTGATTTTTTAATAATTGATCACGTACTACTAGAACTATTGGTTAGGTAGTCCATTTTTAGCTCTATTACGATTAGGTTTTCTATATTCTGTTATTATATCAGCATCTGACAGTTGTCCTTCTACTTTATGATTTAAGTTTAGCATAATCTCCCGTAGGTCTTCTTGAGGAAGCTCCGGTATACCAGCAATTTCAATATTATTTTTAAGGTTTAGTTGCTCAAAATGATTTAATCTGAAGTTCATGTTTTCTTGACTCTGCTCTAGTTGAGTTACCCGTTGATCCGTTTTGCTTTGTTGTTGTTTAAATAAGTTATTTTCATTCCTAAGAGAATCAATTTCAGATTTTAAATGATTGACTTCATGTTTAAGTTCATTGTACATTTTGTCAAATTTTCTTTCTAGGCTAGTTTGCTTTTCAATTATGAAATTAATTTTTTCAAACAGCATACGAAACTTATCAGAAATTTTATCAGCTTCTAGATCTACTGTTATAGGCTTAGTAGCTTGTGATTTAGGTGAATGACTAGGATTGTTTTTTTTTAATCTAAGTGACATAGCACTGTCACTTGAGATACACGCTGCACAAAACCAAATTTTTAAGCTATCACAATTTATTTTATTGTATTGAGAATCACTTATGTTTTCACATTTTATATGAAAATCTTTATTACAATTTCCCTTACAACGTAGAAATTTTTCATTATTTATAATTATTTTATTAGAGCACTTGCCACACACGTCTAACTTGGTTGCCGCCATGTTTTTTTTTTTGTAGTCTCTAAACGAATGACTAACAGAAATAGGTCTCAATTTAAGAAAAAGTGGTGGTCCATAAGAAGATCTGGAATCTTCATCTTAATGAAAAATAAATAATAACATTATGAAGCCTATCCAAAAACATTAAGTTTTTATCTGAAGCTTTTTTTTCAAAATTGCGTTGTTTGGAAGATATTGGCTTGTGCCAAGTTAAATGGTTCACCCTGTATATACAAAAATATTTTATAAATAGGTTTACCAAACGACTTTACAATCTTTTTTGTTAAGTGCACGATTATGGTTGTGATTCTAAAATTAAAATTTTTTAAATTTAAAATTTGTAATTTCTAGAGTAGGGCTATTGTTTTGAAAACGTGCATCGAAAAAAAATCGAGTATTTCTTAAAAATATAAAATTTTGATATATTGTTCGTATTGATGACAGAAAAATAGTTATTTATTGTACAAGATGATAAAACTGCACTTTATCTTTGAGAGCGATTTTAGCGTCGAGGCGTCAGTCGAGACGCTAATAAGCATCGAGAAGATAATGAAATTTTATCATCGTGTGGAATACAACATTTTTTTCTATAGGTGTTAAACTTCTAACTGTTGAAGAAGACCAAAAATGAAGAAAAATCAATGATAAATTCAATTAAAATTGTCAGGAAAAAAATAGTTTCAAGTAAAAATGAGTAGGCTTTAATAACTTTTTGGTTGCTACAGAGTTTTATAAACAAACAAACAAATAAACCTTTTTGTTTTTTGCAAAAAGTAAATTTGAAATTAGTTAGTTTGGGTTTTTATGTGAATATAAATGTGTGTGATATTAAAGAAGAAAAACTGCCTTCTGATGTGGAAATGGAGGTTTCAGAGGCAATTTTTAAATTATTGCCTGATGAATCCCGAATGGTGCTGTGCTTTAAAAAATGGAGAAATTTGAAGAACATCAACAGCGTGAGTGAAACGGTACTTATGGCTTATTTCTCTGAAAAGTCCAAGAAAGTCAAGCCATCAACAATTTGGTCTTATTATTCTATGCTAAAGAGTACGCTGCTGATAAATGAAGATTGTGACATATCAAAGCAAGTAATTGTTTTAGTGAGTTTACTGTTAACTAATGTCATTTGATTTTTTCAGATACTGCAAACTGATTGCATTGCTAAAGAAATTGGCTGACGGATACAAGCCCAAAAAGTCAAATATTTTTGAACCGGATGATGTCATTAGATTTATACAAGAAGCTTTTGATGACGAATATCTGTTTATGAAGGTTGTCGCAATAATGGGGTTATATGGAGCGTGTCGTTCAGATGAATTGTATAAGTTAGAAATTCTTAATGTTGTTGATCGAAAAAATATTAAAATAATACTATTTGCAATGTATTTAGTGTATTTATTGTAGAAAAAATAATAAAATACTTTATCTACCCTTGCTGTTAAAGTACTACTTTATCTACCCTTGATGGTAAAATGCTACTTTTTCCTCTAATTTTAGTTCTTAATAGCACGTTTTAACAGTTGCTATAGAAAAATAGTACATTATGACGCTAGGACGTAAAGGTAAAGATTTTGGACGGATGTGGAGTTTGGACATTAAGTCCAAAATCAAATTAAAATTATAAATTTTCATAAATTTTAAAATAAAAATATGTGGAACAAGTAAGTAACCTTTGACAAAATATTTATTATTTTTGTATTTGTGTAGCTATGACAACAAATGATAACAACTATTTTAATTGGATAATGAAATTTTGAATTTGAGGGTTGCTTTGATAAAAATTTTTATTTTTCATAGAATTTAAACAAATACAAATACTTTCACTTTTTTGGACGTAGCTATGACAACAAAATAAATAGTTGAAAAGTGATACATTAAAGCCGCAAATCACAGTAATAAAGTAACACTATAATATGTAGGCGAATAAAAAAGGAATTTCTGGACTTTTTTTGAGTATTCCAAATCGGATTTATGCGTGGCGTGGTTGAATTTTTGAGCCTTTTTCACGTAATTTTGGTAATGATGTCAATATTTTGTTAATAGGTGCCACAAATTTCATGCGATTAACTTATATTTTTGCAAGTGAAAATAAAAATAGTTGGATAATCGAAATTTGTTAGTTGGAAATTAATAATATTTCTCTTCTCCGCTAGGAGGCGCGTTTAACCTTGGTTTACTTCAAAGCTCATATCTAAAAATCGTCCTTTTTTTTGTTGGTAAACACATGCAGTTATGAAATTACAAAAGTCAGAAATCCTATATGGATTTTTTTATACGATTTTTTAAAGTTTAGTATTTGAAAAATTCACATGTGATTGTTATCAAGTCAATTATTTCTTACTAAATCTAATATATTAGAAATTTTATATTTTGACTGCTGTACTGAATTTGAAACATATTTTGTGCATTGAAATGTTGCTGATTTAACGATTTTCTACAAATATATCATGAATGAACGGGTTTCTGAAGAGATCAAATCGATTTTACCTAAGTCTGCAAATCTATCGCGTCATACCAGAGCATCGATAGCGGCCCATCCTTTTACGGTTCAAATAATTAGAAGTAGAACTGTAGCCTTCCAGCGCGACTTTTTCAATAGACTCTCATCTCTGGAATTCATTACCTTCGTGGGTTTTCCCTGATAACTTTAACCCTCAGGAGTTCAAAGTTGGTGGTCATAAATTTCTAAAAAAGAAACTTAATTCTCAATTGATTATAATACCTAGTTGGCATGATATCTTCGGATATTCAGAGACGTTAATATGTAATTAATTATACTAACACTAAAAATGCCTAGCTTTCAATAAAAAAAAAAATTACTCATTGAAAAACAGTTTTTTATTGAGAATAAGAATTGGAGATCCCAGCGATCGAAGATTTTGATATACTTTCATAAGAATAAAACTATTATAAAGAAAAAAAATTTTCTATAAAAATCATAATTTAATGAAACAATATTAAAATTATAAACAAATACATTAGCAATTAATTTGTATAATTTTTTTGCGTTTAAATTAAAATATTTCTGATTATCGGAAAAGGAAAATATTTTGGCAATTATTTTATCGGGTGTAGTGTTATATGGTAAAATACATTGAAATCCTTGAGCTCCACTAACTTTTTTAATGTCCGAAAACCACATTGAAAGAAATTGCAATTACAATTTTAATTACACTTTAAATTAGTAGAACAATGTCAATGGACCAACAAGAATTAAGAAATCAAAGCGGTTGTTCTTATGGACCCTCACCAACATCTACGAAATGTTCTTGGAAGAAAACCCTGATGTCAAAATCCACTTCTCAAAGTTCACTACTTTGTGACAGAAGGAATGTATTTTAACCAGACCTAGTGGAACGCACAATGTTTGTATATGTTCGTTTGATGTGTAAACCACTTTTAAATTTAATAAATCGTAAAAGGTCTGCTCAAAAGAACTGAGTTGTTCTAATGATACAGTTGATTGGGCAACAAATATAAATCAGCCAACATATTAAAAATTCATGATTTCCTCGCAAGGCAGAAATTATAGTTTCTTAAAGAAACAAAACTAGAACTATGTCTTGGCGAATACGTCTTTATTATGGATTTTTTAGAAAACTATTCTATGATTACCCAGAATGAGACACAAGCTGCACATTTTAATAAAGTGTAATGAAGCGCTGCTTCGTTGGAAATCAACGAAGTCGCATAGCAGGTCGTGTACCTAGCGAGATTATTTTTTTGTCCCTGACTAGTTGCAGCCCATGGGATCGAGAGGAGAATACCTGCTGCTCCAGCACAAATAACTGAATTTGTACGCGTAACATGAGATAAGAACGGATGTAAGAAAAAAAAACAAGTGAACGAATGAGACTCTGGCAACCCCCTTACACGGACATAACCACGATCACCAACCCCGCAACTCTAACACATTCACACGTTCTCGCACTTCATCCACTCACTCACGTACACACAGACCACCTACATTCATTCGCTCATATCCCAAATGAAATCTAACATATGCTTCATCCGTAAAGCTATATCATCGAAAGTGGGTTTTACATTCTCCCCATCGAATTGCGTTGCCAGACTCGGTAGTTGCTTTAAAAAAAAATTATATACTTCCATCCATTCGATTTAGCCAAGCTACTATATTCAATAAAGACAGATGAGCTTGATTTCCTGGTCATAACTGATGATAAGTACGATATGAGATATCCAACCCAAATACAAGTTATTTGGTTTCCGTTTGAGAAAAGTAGGCAATGTTGTATTTTTTTCTTTCTTGAATGTTTCCTTGAACAGTCAGAAATTTTTTTCCAGCTCAATTACATGACAAATAAAAATGCTTAGGAAAAGAATATCAGAAGACGGAAGATCTAGTGCTTGCCGGCTTGAATATAAATGCAAAAAAAATTTAGGTTTACCAAAAATTAGGGCATGACTTCGTTGTGACAGTGGATTTTATTTTAACTTTTCGGTAAGCGGTCAACAACGGTCAACAACAATGTAACATTTCGTACATCAGCATTTACCAAAGCTTTTCCACTGCGTCTCCCAGTATAGACTGATCATACTTGTACCACTCCTTCCAGAAATAAATGAACGATGTCAAGATACCTCCATGCTTTGGAATTGTTTCCCTTCCGGTTTCCTTATAACTTCACCTCAGGACCATACACATGTTCAACAAACGAGATGCATATCCCTAAATGCCGTTTGATAGGTTTGATAATTGGTATGTTTTTTACTACGTGAAAAGTGTATTTCATCCTATTACAGTTTGGGAATACTATTGAGGTTACACCAAGTTTACATTGTTCTATGGTGTTTATGCCATTTAAAATTATGTTTTCGTCTTTTTCAATAGTTTTTTTTGTAAAATATCTTTTTTAATTATTAAGATTTTTATTTATTAAGAATTATTAAGATTATTTGAATAATGTGCGCTAGATTTTATTTCGATAGAATCCTGTACTGTCAAGAAAGAACTTGTTCATTTTGATTTGTAAATGACCATAAAGAATCTCATATGTTGAGGCGTTGACTCTTGGTCGTTGATTCAACCCTGTTTGCCGGATTTGGTATGATATATTCGGTGTAAGATACATGATTTGGCTCTTGTATTTGTTTAAGTCAGTCCATCATTGAAGGGCGGGGGTGATGAGTCGTTGTTTTTGGAGCTTGGTGGCAAGCTTTCCTTCGAGATTTTTGATATGGCCTATGTGTCATATCAGTTGAATCTTCTTCCGTGGAATTGTTTATGCATCAAAAACAATTTCTAATTGATATGTATGGCGGTAGGAAGCCTGCAAATTTTTGCTATTAATTTATCGGCTTAGATCGTCAGATCGGATATCGTCATTTGATTATTATCGTGTAAATGTTGTCTCTGGTTTTCTCTAGAATTATATCGATAATTATTGGAATAGCTACGTAGAAGATGTCTTTTTTGGCTACACAGGTAACAAATTTTGTGTCTAAACAGACATTATTGGATCAAGTGACTAGTTTTTTCAAAACTTTAAATCCATAAGCCCTTATTTGTTCATACTGAAGACATCTGTGTTGTTTTACTTGGTTAATTTTGTGAATCGTATTATCACCTTTGCTTGCTATTTCCTTTTGTACATTTATCAGGACCATCTCGGTGTTTCTGCTTTGTATCGTTTGACTTACTATTTTGTTTAAATTATTTAGATCTATTACTTCTGTCTATGGTAATATGTCGTATATGTCTCTGTTGCCGTTGACTACAGATCATGATTTATTACCTTATAGGTCAAATTTTTTAGATAAACTGCAATTTGAACCAGATTATGAAAATTTGTTTCCATGTTTGATGTTATGTGTATTCACGCGAGTTCGTTTTCTTACATTAAAATGTGGTTTTTTCTTAAATCAGGGTTGTCTCCTTTGTATGCGTATTCTCCCATCGTACATTGGTCATGAATTTTGTCTACGAAATGTTTATTGTATCGCTTGGTTTTTGCTTTAGCATAGCTAAAACCATAGCAGCTATACTAACAATCAAAATAAATTATACTTATGTTGTACAAAAATTGCAGTCACTTTAACACACGTTTTGGAAACTAAAAAGTGCTCTATAGTTCTATATTGATCCGTATAGAAGTGTTGTTAGACATATGAAATCTATTATTAATTTAAAATCTATTTAAGACTTGCATGGTTCTAAAACATTAAAAGTGACGACTACTCAATAGCTTTGTATGCAATATGCAGTAGGGAAAGTATGCAGAAATTGAAAATAGTTTGTGAGCTCTAATACGGGGAGAAATTTATGCAGAACTTAAGTGTTTTTTGAAGTTGTCAGTTGCTCCCTACTTTCTTTTTGCCAATGATTACCGACTAAATACAATAAACATCAAACGATCAGTTTTCCTCGCTTTTTAATTATAGACAGCGAAACTTGACTGTTTGGTTTGATATAATAGGCTGAAAAGAGTCTGTACATACTTCCCACACCATCATGAGGGCACGTGTCGCCGTTAGGTTGACTTTCTTATTCTTCACTATGACTTTGATCAAAGTGGCAAATCAGAGCTATAGTCATTGGTCAGAGCTAAGGTCAATATATTTTGAAAAAACCTAAACCTAAACTTTCAACAACAATATTTCCAACATAAGTTGTATAATAATTATTAATCCATTTTTTTGTGTTTTTTTGCAGATGCAGCCTATCCACAGATAAAAACAACACAAAATGATACCTAGGAAAATTTAACTTTACTAATTTTACATTGATTCATGAAACACCAAAATTTAAATCAAAGCTTTTATTATCGTGTCTCATTAAAAGGACATGATTTCCATATATTGGACAGCTCAAAGTCATGCGTTTTTACAGAAAATGTATTTTAAAAAACTTAGTAAGTATATAACTATAAAAGATTTTTTTTCAAACTTAAATACATGTTGATCTATAAACATCCTTGAACACTAATTAAACTAATCGCTACTTAAATTTAAAGTAACTCAGTTTTCTTAACATTAATTAAAATAACAATAATACAAAAAAATTACTGCATCTTGTGAAATTATTCAAACAATTACAGTTGCTATCGTAAACTTTTTTCCATTTCAAATCGTAAAATTTATAGGCCAGCTTCTCCAGGACATTTTAATTTAAAGACAATAAATATTCCGTTAAAAAATTTCTGTAATTAAATTTTCGTCTTCTTTACAGATTATCGTTTGTTACCGTTAACGATTTATTATTACGGTTTAATGCAAATGACGATAATTAAATGGAGTCAAATTTATCCAATTTGAATGTATTTGAGAAAATGTCAAGATTTTATTTTAATATCATTTTGATTTTTATGGATGTCTTAACGATTATTGTGATGAAATGAGATATAAGAGAAGATTACTGTTTTTTATTATTATTAACAGCGGTTCAATGAGCACAGAACTCAATGTTTAAGGAACTTTTACGACATGGTGTTTTGTTTTTTAATATTGTTAGTGATAGAATCGTGATATCTTATGAAAGTGGTGCCGTGAAAATTATATATTTCCAGCAATCGAGTAAATCTTTAAAATGGTTTAGCATGGGCCAGATCTGTCACTCACACATGTGGTGCTATCTGACCATTTTAAATTTGTTGACGTATGTACCGTATGAGTATGAAAAGTATTCACGAGCTTGCCATGCTTGGTAACACAAGGCATTAAGTATTTTAAAGCTAGTTCGTTAGACACTGCAGTGATCAGAGAAGTTTATATTTAGTTCTTTGCATAACACTTCACAGTCGACTTTTCCGTATACTTTTGACTCATTCGTGTAGAAGTTCGTGTAGAAGACAATACTTATGTCTTATGTTAATATAATTTTAGCTCCACAAATGCACAATGATGCGGATCTGCTCACTTTCATCGTTTATTTACGAGATCTTTCATTTTTTATAAAAAAAACGGGTAAACCTTAATTTGTTTTGTAATTTTTGTTTCTGGATTTAGATTTGTTCTGTGCGTCGTTACAGCCGTTTCTGGATGACCATTTTATTTAAAGCCGCTTACCAAACCGTAACCCCATACAGCACGGTTGGTTGAAGTATCGATCTGTATATCCAATGGACACTGTGAGGCTGCAAACTTCATCTTTGTCCTGGGATGTTCCAGCTCAGGTGACTATCCACGATAAGCTCTAACACTTTAGCCTTGTTAGTGACACTCAAGCTGTTTTCGTTTAGAGTTGGAGGTTAAATGATGATTTGCGCTTCCAAAATAAGAGATTTGCGGTGGTAATTTTATGTTCGCGAGTGTAAAACAAAATATCGATCTAAGTTGATCAATTTTATTAAAAATTAAAAACATAAAATTATCATCAGTTCTTGTTCGCATTTTGAATATAAAAGAGCAAAAGAATAATAAATGCTTTTTGATAAAATATTGTTTTTTTACAAACAAAATAAAGTTTAAAGTATTGAAGTGTTAATAAAAAATTCTGTGAATAAATAAATGTTTGAATTATATGTACAGTGTTATCATTATTATTAACAACACTTCATTGGTGACCCGACGTGCGTGATCTAGTATCGATCACTGTTATAGCCGATAGTTTTGGCATAGTTATCAAAGTGTTTTTAAAAAAACACCTCAAGTCAAAACGACACGTAGTCAATTTTGAGTCAGTAGCAATTTAATGCTAACAATATCATCAATAGTGTGATATCAATCACTATAAACCAACATCCACCAGCATTACAATAAATTTAAAAAACCATCACAATTCCAACACGCTGTTAATGGAAAATTTTCACAAGTTCCAGAAAAATAAATTTGATGTCTTCAATAGAAATTAAAATTCAATCCAACCAAGATTAACAGTAGGACAATTTCAACACATCAACATTACCGTAACTAAAACAAAGGGAGGATCAGAGAAACAAGTATATTTTTTGTTTCGTTAATATTTTTTTTGTTAATTTATAAAATTTTTTTGTTATACTAAAATTAAAATTTTTATTACAATAATTTTTTTTTTGTTTGTTGTGTCAAGGATAATTTAATTCTATTTTTTAGATTTTCATTTAAATAGTTCAAAATAATTTTTATTTATTATTTATTTTTATTTATATTTTTCGAAATTTTTTTCTTATAGTAAATGTGAAGCAAGTGTAAGAAGCAACATATTATCAAAAAGTATCATTCGACACAATAATTAAATACGTTTTTCTTTGCATTAAAAGGGAAAGAAAATTATTTTTATCAATTTTTTTTTGTTGTGCTTTTCATTCAACATAAAATGAATCTTGAGGACACAGAAAGCATTAGCGAAGAATCAGAATCCAAAGCAAACCTAGAATCGTCAGCAGTTAATACATATAGAATGACCTTGCCGACTTATTGCTCTATTAGTCCAATTACATGGTTCACCCTGGTCGAATCTACATTTGTCCTGAATAATATAAAGACCGATGAATTAAAATACCATTATGTTCTCACATCTCTCCCCGAGAGTATATTATTGAGAAATCAAGATTTGGTGCATAATCCTCCAACAATCAATAAGTATGATTACATAAAAAATATTATTTTAACCAGGCACACAGAGGGCGAACACAGCAAAATTAAGAAAATTTTAGATGGTGTGGATATGGCGGACGATACGCCATCAGAATACTACCGTAGATTGGAAAGTATAGCCGGTACATCAAAAGCATTATCAAAAGACTTGATTAAAGAAATTTGGTTAAACGGACTACCATCTGGAACGAAAACCATTTTGGTCGCTACTAATCAAGAAGATGTAGCGCGCATGCAAGTTACAGCACATAAAATTTTTGAAGTATCAACTAAATCACAGCTCTGCTCAATGCAGCTACCTCAAAACACTAATACTTTATTAGAATCCCGAGTTGAGCAGTTACAAAAACAAGTAGAAATGCTAACAATGTCTATTTCCGCGATTACATCCAATAATCAATCACGATCAAGACCATATTTTAGAAATCAAAACAGGGACGAATTTAATACAACACCTTATCGTAGGAACCGAAGCGCAAGCCGATTTCGGAGCCAGAATCAAGTGAGACGCTACCCAATTTGTTTTTACCATTACAAATTTGGTGAATTGGCTCGAAAATGTCAAAAACCCTGCGAATATAAAGTAGAAGATAAAAAAAACTAAGTGAAGAATCAATGTCAGCGACTAACATTGATTATTTGTCGTCAAGTCGCCTTTTCATTAAATGTAAAAAAAACAATCTAGTATTTTTAGTGGATTCTGGATCCGACATTTCCGTTATACCAATAGATAAATTTCCAAGTTTTAAACACAAAAGTTCTAATATAGGATTAACTGTAGCGAACAATACTGTGATCCAAACCTATGGATCGAAATTATTAGAAATTGATTTTGGACTTCGTAGAAGTCTTAGTCACATATTTACAATAGCGGCAGTTTCCAGACCTATTTTAGGAGCCGATTTTTTGACTCGATTCAAACTTTTAATAGACTTAAAAAATAAAAAACTTATTGATTTAAATACCAACCTTGAAGTCAGTTGCATTTCAGCAGCTGCGGCAATTCCTAATTTAAAATTATTCACAGTATATTAAAACAACAGGTCATTTACCAGCTGCGAAGCCTCGACGGTTAAACAATGACAAATTCAAAATTGCGAAGCTAGAGTTTCAATATATGTCGGATCTTGGAATATGTCAACCATCGTCTTCACACGTTTCCTCAACTTTACATTTAGTAAAAAAAAAAGATAACGATGATTGGAGGCCGTGCGGGGATTACAGAGAACTAAACGCCGCCACCATTCCAGATCGATACCCCGTACCCCATATTCACGACTTTGCTTCTCAACTTCACGGATGTAAAATATTTTCTAAAATTGAGTTAGTACGAGCGTACTATCACATACCTGTCGCGACAGAACACATTCATAAGACTGCTTTGGCTACTCCATTTGGATTATATGAATTTTTGCGAATGCCTTTTGGGTTGAGAAATGCGGCACAAACGTTCCAAAGATTCATTAATAATGTATTGAAAGAGCTAGAATTTTGTTTTGTTTACATAGATGACATTCTTATATATAGTAAAACCGAAGAAGAACATAAACATCATCTAAAACTACTATTTCAACGACTCACTGAGTTTGACCTACGAATAAAAGCAGATAAATGTGAATTGGGGAAAACTTCTATTAGTTTTTTGGCGCACGATATATCAGAAAAAGGAATTTCTCCTTCTTCAGATAGAGTTAAAGTGATTACATTGCTTGTTCCTCCTAATTCTATCAAACAAATTCAGAAGTTTCTAGGAATGATTAATTACTACCATCGTTTTCTACCACGTTTAGCAGAAATCCTGGTACCAATTCATACACAACTAACCAAATTGATAAAATCAAAACAAGTGAAAAACAGCTTCGATTGGCCACAAGATTGTAATGATGCATTTCTAAAAGCAAAAAAAACACTAGCAGAATCAACGATGTTAGTTCATGCAGACGACGAAGCTTCTATTAACATTACAACTGATAGTTCCAATTTCGCAATAGGAGCTGTATTACAGCAATTTAATAAGTCTAAGAAATTGTGGAAACCTTTAAGTTTCTTCTCAAGAAAACTTCAGCCACCTGAAATAAGATACTCTGCATTTGATCGGGAACTTCTTGCAATTTTCAGTGGTATAAAACACTTTAGACATTATGTAGAAGGACGTGAATTTTCAGTTTCAACTGACCATAAACCACTCGTTACAGCTATTACTTCCAAAACTGAGCGAAGTCCCCGGCAAACTCGCCATCTAGAATACATAGCGCAATTTACTTCAAATATCATCCACATTTCCGGTCAAGACAATGTCGTTGCGGATTATTTATCACGACCCACCATCGCTGAGTGTTCAGAAATAAGAGATGCTGGTATTGATATTAAGGAGTTTGTACGGCTACAAAACGAGGATAATGAATTAAAGTGTTTGCTTAAATTGAACAAAACATCTAAATTTAAATTAAATAGAATACATTACGATGATGTAGAAGTATGGTGTGAAATTTCAACACTGAAAAATCGCCCCTACGTTCCTAAAGATATGAGGAAAGAAATATTTAATAAACTGCACGGTTTTTCTCACCCCGGGATGCGAGGTACGCGCAAGATGATTTCATCGCGATATTTTTGGCCTAAAATGAATACCGACGTAGGAGATTGGACAAAAGGATGTCTTAGTTGTCAGAGAGCCAAAGTAATACGCCATACTAAATCACCAGTCACATCGTTTAAATTACCACAATGCCGTTTCGACCACATTCACATGGATTTAGTTGGTCCACTACCAAGATGTCAAGGGTATAATTACATATTTACAATTATAGACAGGTTTACTAGATGGCCAGAAGCATATGCTCTTCGTGACTGTACGGCAGAAACTGTGGCGAAAACATTCGTTTCACAATTTATTTCAAGATTCGGATGCCCAGGTACGATAACTACTGATCAAGGAGTCCAGTTCGAAGCAAGCCTGTTTAAAGAACTGTCGGAACTTATCGGTGCTCATCATATTCACACCACCAGTTATCACCCACAAAGCAATGGCATGATCGAAAACATGCACAGGCCACTTAAGAATGCTTTAAGGGCTAGATGTAATACGTCCAATTGGGTTGAAGAATTACCATTAATATTACTTGGTTTTCGGTCGACGATAAAAGATGATATTGGATATTCACCCGCTGATATGCTATATGGACAGGCGTTAAGAGTTCCAGGAGAACTGTTAGTGAAAAATCCAATAAAAACCGTTACCGACCCAAACAATTTCGTGCACAGACTACGTGAACAAATGAGAAACTTAAAAGCAACTCCTCCTCGGACATCCAAAGAAAATAATGTTTATGTACCGCCCGTTTTAAACGACTGTAAGTACGTTTTTCTTAGAGTTGACAGATTACGCCCAAGTTTGGAAAACCCATACGAAGGTCCATACGAGGTTATTAGGCGACTGCGTAAAACTTTCATCATTAATATCAATGGAAAAGTTCAAACTGTCTCAGTGGACAGACTAAAGCCAGCTTTTTTAATTGATGAAATAAATAATTAATTTTAAAAGTAAAGGGCACATAATTGCTAGCAATAACACAATCATTAAGAATTTAGGACATATTTCAATATGATTGGTCGGTCGTTTTATATCAATTTCTGCTACAAGATTTTTTTTAATTTTTTTTGTTCTGGTTCTCACGACGCAAAAACTAAAAGGGGGGTATGCGGTGGTAATTTTATGTTCGCGAGTGTAAAACAAAATATCGATCTAAGTTGATCAATTTTATTAACAATTAAAAACATAAAATTATCATCAGTTCTTGTTCGCATTTTGAATATAAAAGAGCAAAAGAATAATAAATACTTTTTGATAAAATATTGTTTTTTTACAAACAAAATAAAGTTTAAAGTATTGAAGTGTTAATAAAAAATTCTGTGAATAAATAAATGTTTGAATTATATGTACAGTGTTATCATTATTATTAACAACACTTCAAGATTTTATTCCGCTTTTTATGTATTTACCCTCCTTCACCAGATATTATGCGATATAGAGAGAGTATGTAAAGAGCACTTTGCATTAGATCCGTAAAAATTCTGATGATGTCAAATTAAACATCAACCATATAAGCCTATCGTTTGGCCCTTCCATGTTTAACAACCGATCATTAATGATCAAGTTTCAAAAACTCCACCTTGCGTTGTGCCTCTTCTTACAAAATGGTGAATAAAATACTGCCCGAGGTGATATTTCTCAATTGAACGTATGAGAAGGTTCTAAGCTGTTTCCATGGACTTACCCTTGAAATAAGCATGTTAAGATGCTAAATACATTTTAGGTTTGATTGTGCCTCCCAAAATTTATTCTATTAATCGTTCCAGTGTTTTCAGGAAATTAGAAGAGAGACTATGAGCCCGATGGAAAGAGAGATCATTGTAATGAAGATATAGAGCTTAGAATTACCTCGGTACGTTTACTGGGAATGTGGTGTAATACAAGGCTGCCTCTAGAGCTTACTAGTAGCCATGAATGGTTTATCAGTTCTTACCAGCCCTGTTTACATGCGACACAGCCGAGCGGTTCACATTCAGAGCAGTTTTTTAAGTGCATTTTTAGCAAGAGCTCTAAATCCTTCATACATAAAGTGGTCGGTCAGGCCGTACGGTCGTTTGAGATAACTCGAGATGGTGGGACCATTAGATATGACTATATGGCTTTCGATATCCCAGATATTTTTTGTTCTTCATTGCAACAGTGCCTGCAGAAATCATTTTTGCATTTTTTAACTAATATTTATAAGTTTTAGGAACTTCCCTTAAAAAATTCCAAGTTCAACACAGTCCTAGTTTTCTTTGCATTCTCAAAAAATTCTTACACTCCTGGGGAGTTACCTGAAATTTTTTCGTCCATCATGGTGCATTAGATTTTTTCTTCGGTTTACTGAGAGCGCATTACCCAAGAACTGTTTCACTGAAATTAATCAGTTAGTCTACTAATTTATCCTAATTTTACGTACATTCATGAGTTTCAGGGAATGTTACTGACAGCGAGTCACCTAGAATACTTCTAAAGATGTTCCAGTTTGTTCTGTTTCTTAATCAAGAATTTTTGTGAAACTCGATATCCAATTTGAATTGCAGATACCTATGATCAGAAAAGGAGTGTTCTTCAGACGCAGCCCAGTTAAGTGATTTATTTGACATAAAATCAGAGACAAACTGGCATCCAATACTTCTTGCCTGCTAGATGTTGTAAGGGTAAGTTTATTACTCAAATTACAAATTTCCAAATGTGTGCCAAAGATAAAATCGGGAAGTAACTCACCTCTAACATTGGTGCCGCTTTCGCTCCAGATTGAATGGTGTGCATTAACGTCACGTCTTAGGATAATTCTGATTATGGCTATATAAGCATTCGTGACCTAACTTCTTACCCTATTAGAGATTAAAGGTCTGACGGTTTGTACGATGAGATAATCCAGAAAATCCAGTTCTTAAACTCCTCACTTGCTACCGTTGTATCTCCAGCGCTATGGTCTGTAAGGAGAAAATTATTTAGTTTGAAATTAACAAAAACACGGGAACGAACTTCGCCTTTTTACATTTCATTTTGTTTTTGTTTATTATGAAAAACAGAGGTTTTGTTTTTCAATCAAAAAATTTGGGTAGGTGACGAATACCAATATTATGTTGAATGGAACTAAACTTCACTGAATACACAGGAGTTAGTGAACAGTAATAAACCACGGCGAAGACCTATAACTGGTTGGCAAGAGTGTTAAACAAATGTTTAATCACAAACTTGTCAATTGGTTCTACGCTAATGAACACATTAATTTATATGTTGATTTGGTTGGACAATTTTCACCAATTACTTCTTGATAACTGCTTCAGAGCAACTCTTACCTTAAAAGTCTGTCATTTCAGCGAATTAAGTTGGTATGGCTCCTTTCTGTTTCCCATAGTCATAATTTAGAAGGTCACTGATTCCTGCATCGAACCCGCCAAGAATTTTATTGTCAAGACACTGAAAGAGATTCCTAAAATAAGTTACGTTCTGAATGATATCCACGGCTCTAAAATGTGCGATATAAGCTTGTAACTTAAGCTTTGATCGATTTTTCAAAGAGTTTTGTTCGTATCAAGTATGATAAATGAAGTAAATTTTTTCAGAAGATGGTGGATTGCTCGTCGTCATTAAATAAATATGCATAATATTTCGTTATGTGAAAATAGTATGAGATCTGATTTTCAGTCGGATTTATGATTACTATGCGACTTGTAATAAAAAATAGAGTTAAATAAAAAAAAATGGCGGATTACAACACCAAACCAAAATACACACGATATGAAAAGCAAAATGAACTTATGTAACTGATAAACACTTGTTTTATTTGTTTATGTTGGTTTCCTTAGAAAAAATAAATTGCTTTTATTTCATGAAATTATTGTTTTTCATTGCCTCGGGGTCACCAATTTTTTAGAAACTGTTGTTTTTTAAATTCCTTAAGTTTTGATTCACACCAAGACTTACGGTTAATTCTCGCTTTCAACTCTATATTCTGTTGCACGCCATATCATTTCCATCAAAATTTCATTTCAAGCTTTGGAAAATTGTAGCACTTGTATTTTCTGCAAGTATATAATTTTCTTTGTAGCAGCGTAAATATTTGGCTACGTGGCTATATTAGAAAAAAAGACAAAATATTGCGTTAGCATCGCATATGTATGCCAACCCACATTGACATATGTGGAAAGGACGAAGAAGACAAGCTGTTTAATTAAGTGTTAAAACTAAATCTGTTAGTAGACAAAGAGGCATGGTATAATTCCAAGCTTTTTTCACAAACATTTTGACTAGCATACTATGTAACAAACCTCAGTAATAAACACATAAATCCATACTTTAAAAATCTAATATTTTAATCCGAATGCAATAATATTTCTAATAATATTTTCTTTGTTTTTTTTTACAGAATCATGAAAATCTAAAACTCTGCATTTTAAAAAAAATTAATAGAAAAAAATTTAAAAAAATATTTCTTAAATCATTAAATCATAAAAAGAAATATAATAAAAATTTTAAATCAAATCAAAATCATAACTCTAAAACATTTTGCACAAATAATATAATTAATTTAAATATCTTAAGTAAATCAAAACGAAAATTAAAATTCCTAAACGAAACATATAGGAATTGTTATAATGGAATTTTTAATACAAAATATAATAAAATTAATAGAAAAATATATACGTTATATAATTTCGGTAAAAATGAAAAACATATAAAAACTAATCGTAATAGTGATAGTGAAGATAATATTTCATTTATTTATTTTATAAATTTTTTAATAATTATTCTTAATAATTATAAAAAAAGTCAAAATTTAATTAATTTGTGTAATAATAATTATAAATATATAAATAATAATAATTGTGATAATTTTAATAAAAATCAAAACTATATAAAACGTAAATCAAAGAATATAAAATTTAGTTTAAATAATAATATAAAAAATAATGATTTTAATATAATAAAAAATAATTTTAAATTAAATGGAATTGATGAATTTTTTTATATAAACAAAATTAATTTTATAAAAAATTTAAAAATTTTATTCAAAATAATTTTAATTGTTATAATAATAAAACCAATAAATGGATTAAATACAAATAATAATGTAAATAATATGAATCAAAATAATATGAAATATAGTACGAATATTGTTAAAACAAAATATGGACCACTTAGAGGTATCATTGTCCGACCTAATCCGCCCGTTGAAGCCTTTTTAGGAGTACCTTATGCAACACCACCATTAGGAAATTTAAGGTGAGTTGTTTTAGCTTGGAAAATTTAGTTTTTAATTTTATTAGGTTAGTTAAAGTTTTCTAAGTCATTAATGGTATGGGCTTTTTAGTTAAAAGAATAAAGAGAAAAGCAAAAGAAAGTAAATCATCAAAGCTGAAAACTACCAGTTCGATCTAGTATCATCTTAGCGAAGTAAGAAGTAAAATTTCTTCTTTAGGAATTCGGCGTTTGAAAGAAATGGTCAGCGGTACCAAGCGTTCGTCTAGTTCTGGAAAATATTACGAGATTTAGACTCCACCATTTCTAGCTGGAGGTATATTATGGACGGAAAAGGGGAAAATAGGAGAAAAGAGTCATAACCAAAACGCTAATTTAACTTGAGCGCAATAATTGCGAAACCCGGAAAAACTGTTCACTATTTTAGAATTTTGAAATAAATAATTGTAGACTTATAAATTCAACTTAAGGTCGCAACATCATATAACATTGCAAAAATTTAACTAAAAAATTCCAAGGTGCAATTAGCACGCTGAATAAATATTTAAAAATTTGAATTTTTTGGGCTGCTTGGGGTTAATAAGACAAGCATTAACGCTTCATCTCCAAAGTCAAATGGGATTTTTAAAAAAATCAATACTACGTTGGAGGCTTTTCAAGTGAAAAGGTTTTTAGGAAATGCACCGCAACGTGACTGGATCAACATAGTTCCTATTTTTAATGAGATAGAGATCAACAGCTGAAGAGCTTTTAATATTTTTAGTTAGGATTACTGGTCGACCTTAAATTTTAAGACGTTCCTCTGACATCATTATCTAATCTTGCAGTTCTAACACAATCAAAAATGAAATACAAAAGAAATTTGTATTCAAAAACATCAAAATACTCTACACAGCATTATCAGTTGTAGACCAGTGTAAATAGCTATTTGTGAGGAAAAAATTAGTAACAACATGAAAACTATTGGATAAGGAAGAAAATATTGCGCTAATGATGGGAAACCTAAATTAAAGGTGATCCGAGTTACGAGGGTGAACCGGAGTGAACTTTTAGGTATAAAATGGTTTTTCACGATTTCCAGCAAAATTAGACCTTCTATCGAAAAAAGTTCAAAGTTAAGTTGTAGGTAATGAAAAGGTCTATAACTTTACTCAAGACATTTTTTCATATATCCTAAGATTTTCCGTGACAATAGAAAAAAACGAGAAAAAGGGTCTTTTCGTTTTTAATTTTTATCTCCCAAAAAAAATTTTTTTTTACACAATTTAGTGAAAACGTACCTTATTATGTTTCTAATACACTGCAGTTTTTAGGAATTTAAATATTTATTATTACGTTTGATTTTGATTTTAAACCAAAAATGCTACCACATTTTCACACAAAAATTCTCCTGAGCTGGAAACAGTTTTTTTTAAAAAAAATCAGTAATCTTTTTATTTAATTGTAAAATCTTTATTTTGGTGTAATAGAAGATAAAACTTAAAATCGAAAAATCTTTTTTTCTCGGTATTTTCTATTTTCACGGCAAATTTTAGGATATGTGAAAAAATGAGGTTGAGTAAAAGTTATAGACCTTTTTATTACCTTCAACTTTTACTTTGAACTTTTTTCGATAGAAGTTCTAGCTTCGCTGAATCCGTGAAAAACCATTTCTACCCTTAAAAGCTCACCCCATTTCACCCTCGTAACTGGGATCACTTTTAATTTATGTTTCCCATCATTTGTGCAATATTTTCTTTCTTATCCAAAAGTTTTTATGCTATTACTAATTTTTTCCATGTTTTTCCTGTTTTTAAGGTATCTGCACTGGTCTATTTTTGTTTCACTTCAAAGAAACCGATTGATTGTAAAATATTTTAAATATTTGTTTTCAAAATATTAAATAAAAAAGGCTGACACGTTGTTTTATGGACTCCATCAGCTCAAAGAATTGTAACAGAAAAACGTTTCAGTTTTTGACAAAAAAACAAAAAAAATGTATGTATGTCTGGCGGCCGTCCGGCCGTCACAACCGACGAAATCTAGAAAACGGCTGGAGAGATTAGAAAAATTTTTATTTCTTAAAATAGCTATACTCAATGGTAAGAGCCGAAAGGACGATGTGTTCGATGGCTCTCCCTAAAGTGTGTCAAAAAATTTGTCAGGTTTGTCAAAACAAGGAAATTTGCATAATTTTTGCTAAAAAACGTTCATTTGAAAAAAATCTGGAGAAATCTTGATGGTCGGGTTTGGTATGTGAGTCCAAAAACTAGATATTGCATTATAAAAAATTTTAAATATAAAAAATTTCACTGATGATAGATATATATATCTGAAACCGGTCTGATTTTTATATTTTATAAAAGTTGTTAGAAAAATAAAACATTTTTATTGAATCAACAAATTTAATAATTATTTAATTAATAACCAACTTGGAGACCAATTCCATAATATATATTTTTTACATTTATGTAAATTATATATTTAGCCATGTCTATTGCATTATAAGTTTGTCAAAAAAATATTGTCATGTGTATCAAAAGAATGATTTTCATTTTTTTTGGAAAAAGTTTTTTGATTTGAAAAAAATTTCAATTTTTGATTTTGTTATAATTTTAGCTTAAATCTTTTAGTTAAATCTTAAGAATATTAGAAAAAATTTCAAGTTTTGATTTTGTTTTAATTTTTGCAATATTTTTAGAATTCTGACAAAAATTTCAATCTTTGATTTTATATAATTTTTGGAATATTTTGGAATTTTGAAAAAAGTTTCAATTTTGATTTTGTAAGAATTTTCGGAATATTTTTAGAGTTTTGAAAATGTTTAACTTTTTGATTTTATTATAATTTTTGGAATATTTTTGTAATTCGGAAAAAAAGTTTGTATTTTTGACTTTGTTATAATTTTTGCGATATATTTAGAATTTTGGAAAAAGTTTTTTGAATTTCGAATTTGTGATTTGGAAAAAGTTTCAATTTTTGGTTTTGTAAGAATTTTCGGAATATTTTTAGAGTTTTGAAAATGTTTAACTTTTTGATTTTATTATAATTTTTGGAATATTTTTGTAGTTCGGAAAAAAGTTTGTATTTTTGATTTTGTTATAATTTTTGCGATATTTTTAGAATTTTGGAAAAAGATTTTTGAAATTCGAATTTTTGATTTGGAAAAATTTTCAATTTTTGATATGTAATAATTTTTGGAATATTTTTAGAATTCTGAAAAAAGATTTAATCTTTGATTTTGTTATAATTTTTAGAATATTTTTCGAATTTTGAAAAGAAGTTTAAATTTTTGATTATGTAAGAATTTTCGGAATATTTTTAGTTTTGAAAAAGTTTAAATTTTTGATTTTATTAAAATTTTTGGAATATTTTTGGAATTCGGAAAAAAGTTTGTATATTTGATTTTGATTATGGTTTTGATTTTGTTATAGTTTTTGCAATAGTTTTAGAATTTTGAAAAAAATTATTTCAGTCTGTATTTGAATTTTCGTAATATTTTTAGAATTTTGAAAAAGTTTAAATTTTTGATTTTAATGTAATTTTTGGAATTTTGAAAAATGTTTTGATTTTGTTATAATTTTTGCAATATTTTTGGAATTTTGGAAAAAGTCTGAATTTTTGGAATATTTTTAAAATGATGAAAAAAGTTTCCAATTATTGATTTTGTTATACTGTTTCAAATATTTTTAGAATTTTGAAAAAAGTTTGTATACATGATTCTATTATAATTTTTGAAATAATTTAAAATTTTTGATAAAATTTAAATTTTTGATTTTGTAATAATTTCTAGAATATTTTTAGAATTTTGAAAAAAGTTTAAATTTTTGATTTTATTATAATTTTTGGAATACTTTCGGATATCTAAAAGAAATTTGAATTTTTGATTTTGTAATATTTCTCGAAACGCTAAATGGAGAGGTTTTTGAGTAGTTTACTGAGTGTATCATCTTTACACTAAATTATGTTAATATATGATCTGTTATAATTTTCTGGCAACGAATTGATGTTTCTTGTTAGTTTTGTAATATATTTCCAAACAGGGATAAAATACTTGACTTTTAAAAAGTGTTTTATGTTTAATATACATCACTGCCGATAACTAAAAACAATGTCCTCATAAAAGTTTTATGCCGAAAACTATCTTAAAATCCTTAACTAAAAAGAAAGTCTTGATATCTTTAAAGGAAAGAAGATGAAAAACGTGATCTACGCAGGTGAAAAAGTCAAAATTTGAACTTGACCATTTTTGATTTTCCTGAAACTTGGCATATAAGTAATGGACAAAATAAAAAATACGACTTATTTTAAAATTTTTTTAAAGTGCATAGTTTGTGCATAGGGGTACCCCAACATGCATGAAAAATTAAAATTCAGCCAATTTGATGTAACTTTGAAATTAAATTGCTCAAGAGCGGCTGTACCGATTTCATCAAACTTAATTTTGTTTGATAGATGATTAGTTAGTTTTTTAGATATTTAATTTTAAAGATTTTTAGTACGACGGAAATTCGAATTTTTCTTCATTTTTTCAAACAACTTCCATTAACAAAAAATTTAAAATCAATTAGAACTTCAGTGGTTAAAATTTTTTGATGATATAAATTGTTCGAAAAAATAATGAACAACTAGAATTTTAATCGGACTAAAAATCTTTAAAATTAAATATCTCAAGAACACGAATTAACGCCTCTTTGTAAATTTGATAAATTTTAAAGTAAGGTTAGAGCTATATTTAAAAAAAAAAGTTAAAATTTAATTGATTTTAAAATTTTTTGTTAATGGAAGGTGTTTGAAAAAATGAAGAAAAATTCGAATTTCAGTCGTACTAAAAATCATTAAAATTAAATATCTCAAGAACAAAAATTAATGCCTCTGAGTTAATTTGACATATTTTAGAGTAAAGATAGAATTATTTTTAGAAAAAAAATTAATTAAATTCCAATTGATCTTCGACCGTCATCTTTAAAAAAGTTTTGTTAATATTTTTATTTGAAAATTAATTATAAAAACAATTAATTAATTTTTTTAAAGGACTAACTAATCATCTATCAAACAAAATTAAGTTTGATGAAATCGGTACAGCCAGCCGTTCTTGAGCAATTTAATTTCAAAGTTACATCAAATTGGCTGAATTTTAATTTTTCATGCATGTTGGGGTGCCTCCTATGCTCAAACTATGCACTTTAAAAAAATTTTAAAATAAGTCGTATTTTTTATTTTATCTATACTACTTATATGCCAAGTTTCAGGAAAATCAAAAATGGTCAAGTTTTCACAACTCTGTCTATAACACGGTCTTTTTGGCCTTCTGATAGGTTACGTTGGTTTCTTTTGTTGTTGATAATTTTTGTTGGACTTATTGGTGTTTTTATTTTTTATTTGAACCTCCCCTACCAACCTTAGAACCTTTATTTTGAACCTTTTTTTTTCTTTTTTTATTTGAACCTACGGGGTGTGTTAAATAGATTGCCTCCTCGCGCTACACCCTGAGTTACTGAAATAGACTATTCAACTTGATAGCCAAACATTTCATTTCGAACTCTTGGCTGTGATACATAAAAAATAAACATGAACCAAAATCAAAATTACAATACAACGGTACTTTTCAGCACCATAATGCAAAAAATATTGGACTCTCAGTCCGTATTTTGGAATTGAACATTGAATGCATTAGCAAGTCAAAAATTGAACATTTACAAAGATTATTGAAAGATTACGACATCGACGTTGTAATACTGCAAGAAACGCATGCAGCAGATAAAGCTCACTTTACCTATAGAGGAAACATTGTTCGAATAAGAACGAATCATGGACGTTGCGCTGATTCTTTCTACAAGTGGGGCATTTAAGAGTCCCCTGAGTGTGACTGCGCCGCTCCCCGACAAAACATAAAACACATTGCAACTGTGTGTCCAATTCAACGGTACAATGGCAACATCTCAGACATTCATTTGGCAACTCCAATTATTTTACTTTTTTACTGAAAGACGCGCAATCAAATTGATTGTAAGTTCATTTAATGTGTATCCATGTTTTGTTTTAGGTAGATTTCATAGAAGAGTCTACCTATTTTTAAGTTTATTTTTAATGTGTCACAACAAAAAATAAATTGAACCTACAATTTTACTTTTGGTTTATCTTCCCATTAGCTACTGAAAAATAAATCTAATTATGAAGTATAACTATTATTTTGTTGGATTCTAAAATAAACTAATTTTAATTTATTATTTTAGGTACATGCCTCCAGTTACACCATCAACGTGGCGAAATACACGTTTAGCGGATCGTTTTTCCCCTGTTTGTCCTCAAGCACCACCTGTTCCACCAACCGGTCCGGAAGCATTATTGGAAGTGCCACGAGGACGACTAGCACAATTACGACGATTATTACCGTTATTAGCCAATCAATCAGAAGATTGTCTTTATCTGAATTTATACGTTCCTAGAAATAATGGTAAGTTGTTAAATTTTATTTTAAAATTATTGTCTCAATATATAAAAAAAATTCAATTCAAAGAAGCACGATAAATTTTGCATAAATCAGTAAACACAATAAAATAATTTAGATAATCGTGTGATGATAAAATAGATGTAAGCTATGAAATTATCTAAAAACCTTTAATATCTTAACAAAATTATTGATTTACAAGTAGACAAATTATTTTACAATTTCATCACATTTGCTATTTTCCATAAAATTTCTTTCATTTGGAAAAAAAATTGTATAATCATACGGAAATCAATTTTACCTTTTACAAAAAATATTTTATCAATTTAACATCATTTTATCTGAATTTATCCTATATTACCTGAAAATTGAAACTAAAATCATTTTACTTCTCATAAGAAAATCAAATTTAGAAATAAGGAAAGGAATTAGGAAACGATAGATAATGATTTTTCTTTTGTTGTAATTTTCTTTAAGGATACGAAGGTGTTTGTTTTTTACAATCTGCTAAAATTTATAAACGCTTTCTAAGCATAAATGAATGATGGATACTTTTCCCATCAATTAGGTATTTTTTTTTGGATTTTGATTTTGAAATCAAACCTTTTCGTAAAGTACTAAGCGATCGTTAAACGACATGATAGAAATATCAAAATGCTTAAAACTTTCCTAGGCATATCCTATCGCACCAATTATTGTATTATATTTTGAAAATCTAAACTAAAATTTTTGGTTCAACAATCCCTTAAAAAAATTAAATTTCCAAATTATTTTACAAGAACTAATCTCAACCACAATTTTTTTTTATGGTTTTCAATCAAATAATTCCATCAACATTAAAACCTGAAGATCAAACAAATAAAATCTTTGTTTTTTGCATGAACAAATTTTGTTGAAATTATTTAACTCGTACAAAATAAAATGTGAAACTTAAAATCAAAATCATAAATAAAATTTTTGTTTTAATTTGATTAAATTAGAAATAAAAATAAAATCTAATCACATTAGACAGAAAGTATATTTGTATGTCCTTATCCATTTGCAGAGTGATTGATGATTATTTCAGTTGAATAATTCATCCTTTAATATCTGTTGATTAATTTTGAGGTTATGTTTGGATTTAAAGATTATAAGCTAATTGAACATAACGTTTTGTTAAATCAAACCAATCTCACAAAAAATAAGAATTTTCTTTAAACAATTTGTTGAAACTTTTTTCAATAGAAAACTAAAACATTTTTCCAATCTTTTCTTGTAAATAACCATCGACTTCATTCAAGTTGTTTGACTTTATTTTCAATAGCTTCCTGTAATAGTTTCAGTTCGATGTGTTTCTAATGTCTTTATAATTATACTTATATCATCGTTTGCGATAGAAAATTTTTCCTAATTTTCATGTTTTTTAACAATTTTTCTCATACTCGTTTATTCGTATTTTTCTATATATTTTGTATATTAAACTTAATGTGATTTTATTTTTTGCAACTTAAATGCAACTTTTTTAGATGAAGTTTTAAACGACATTAACTAGATGTTCCGACTGCATTCTATAACAAGATTTTTAAAATCAAAATAATCTACCTTATTGATTTTTTACTCTACTTGATAAATTCAATACTTCACTAGTTATGTGAACATTGTTTGTAGACACGATAACATTTTGGATAGTGTTATTTAAGTGGTACGATCTGATAAACACAGGTTGTCTTTAATGAATTTACAAGGTGCCCCATTCCCGAACCCATATTTGTCAATCGACAATATTACCAATTTCACCAAAATGCTTAAAAACTTTGTATAAAAATGGTTTTCTGTAACTCAAATTTGTGTATCCTTAGACACAAACCAGTTATAACAAACTTTACAAAATTATAACAGATTAAATTAATTAAATTATAACAGATTAAATTAATACTAAATTCGTACTTTTGACAACTAATTTTTTTAATCGTAAGACATGCAAAATAAAATAAAAATATATTTAATAAATAAATAAATATATTTAAATTGTATTTATATAAAAATATGATTATTTAATATTACTAAAAACTTAATATTGCGTTATAAATTAATTTTTACGCCAATCGATGAAAATTGTATAAAAAAGTCAACACACAAAACATAAAGCAAAATTTTGATTTTGACAGTAACTATATTTTTCTTGTCAGATTCACGATATTGTGTTGAATTTTCACCAAACTGGTGTTACATAATACGAAATTCACAATATTGTGTGAATTTACAATATTGTGATGACATTTATGTGTTCAGGAATAGGGCCCAAGGAGTTTTGTCTTTGAATTTTCTGAGCATAATGATATAAAAACAAAAACAATGTTGTTCGTTATATATTAGTTTGACAAAATTTATTCAAACCAATAAGTGAAAAGACAATGGGTTCATTTTCCAATTTTCTGATTTTGTAATTTTTTCAGTAAATTATTTGTGATATAACATCACTCCGATGGAAAATCTCCCATCAAGAATAATATAAGAACTGAAATCCGAAAAGTTTCATAATTTGCACCATAATTTTTTAGATTCAGTTCTTATATTATTCTTCTTGATAGGAGATTTTCCATCGGAATGATGTTATATCACAAATAATTTACTGAATTAATTGCTGATTATGTGTCAATAGACACAAGTGAAGACTAGTCATCTTCTTCTCGACGATACGAGCTTGTTATTAAATACTAGTATATATAGAGTATAACACAACAGTGATCACTAGAGAAACTATTTGACTAAACCTAAATCTATTAAATATATGTTTATGTAAATTTTTTGTTTTTTATACTTCGCTAGAAATGTAACATAATTTTTGGTTTATATTAGCGTTGACATTTTTTGGTAGTTTATCTAGTCGGCCAGCCCTGATGAGAATGATAAACTTTTTAAAAGTTTAAAATTTTCTCATTGGTTCGAAACAAGATCGGTCGAAAATTGTATGGATTGCAAAAATTTTCATAATTTGCACCATAATTTTTTAGATTTAATTCTTATTTTATTGTAATTTTTTTTTTGAAAATCGTCTATTTTCTAGCTTTCTAGTTTTCTAGTTTTCTTATATTCTAATTTTCTAAATTTATAACTTTATAGTTTTCTAAATTTCAAATTGCTTAATTTGTTAAGTTTCAAATTTTCTGATTTTGTAATATTATTTAAATTTTTGATTCTCTTCTCATTTTTTTGATTTTTCGAATATTCCAATTCCAAATTTTTTCTAATATTTTAATATACTTACTTTTTAGTTTTCTAGCTTTATTGTTTTCTAATTTAGTAAGCGTCTTGCTTAGTCATTTTCAAATATTTCAATTTTCCTATGTTATGATTTTCTAATTCCAATTTTTCTAGTTTTCGTATTTTAGTTTTCTAATTTTCTAAATTTCTTATGGTAGTATTTCCTAATTTTCTAGTTATTAATATTCTATTTTTCTATTATTCTAATTATCTAATTTTCTGATTTTTTTATTTCCTAATAATCCAATTTTTTTAAATTTTATTGTTTTCTAATATTATAAATTTATAATTTTCTAATTTTCCGATTTTCTAGTTTGCGATTTATCAATTTTTGTTATTTTTTATGTAATCTTCTAATTTTCAAATTTACTAATTTTCTGATTTGCTGATTTTTATTTTGTTTATTATCTAATTTTCGAGTTCGAGTCTAATTTTCTAATTTTTTGATTTTCTAATTTTCTACCTTTGTAATTTTCCAGTTTTTTAATTTTACGCTTTGCTAATTATCTAGTTTTTGGATTTTATAAATTTTTGATTTTTTGCTTTGTCTAATTTGTCTAGCTGTGTAATCTTCGAATATTTTAATTTTTTGGTTGTCGAATTTTCTTGTTCCCTTTTTTTCAATTATCTGGTGTTCTAGTTTTCTAGTTTTCTAATCTGTTTTTCTAATTTTTTAATTTTCTTCTTAATAATATTCTAATTTTCTAATATGATGATTAGAGCGTCTAATTTGATACTTTAATTTTATCCAGAGAGTTTCTGATTTTCTAGTTATCTGATTTTCTTATTTTCATACTAATATATATAATATTCTAATAATTTAATTTTCTGATTTTTTTATTATCTAATCTACAGATTTTCTAGTTTTTTATTTTCTAATTTTATGAGTTTCTATATTGTAAATTTTCTAATTTTTTAATTTTCTTCTTTCATAAATTCGTGATATTCTAATTATTTATTTTACTTTTGTAAGTTTCTAGTTTATCAATTTTCAAATTTTTTAAGTTTTGATTTTTGAATTTTCGAGTTTTCGTACTATTTTTTTTTCTAGTTTTATAATTTTGGAATGGTTTTTATATGTTATTTTCAAATTTTCCTAATTTATGATTTTCTAATGCCAATTTTTTGCTAATTTTCTAATTAATTGTCTGGTGTTCTTGTTTTCAAATTTTCGAATTTTGTAAACTTCGAATTTTCGGTTTTTTCCAATTTTTTAGTTCTTAATTACTAATTTTTCTAATTTTCTAATATGCAAATTATTTTATTATTTACTTTTCTGATTTTCTAACTATATAGTTTTCAAATTTTCTAATATTCCTATTATCTAATTTATTGATTATCTTTTCTGTTAACTCTCTAAATTTTCAATTCTCTAATTTTATAATCTTCTAGTTTTTTAATGTCCTAATTTTATAATTTAGTAATTCCCTAATATTCTAATATTCTGTTTCTATTTATTAAAAATTAATCATTATCATTTTTCTATAGTTCTATTTTTATTTTCTAATATTTTAATGGCTTAAGCTTCTTATTTGCCAACTTTGTAATTGTGTAATTATCTGACATTTTAGCTTTAAAATTTTCGAATTTCCTAATTTTGTAAAATTTAAATATTTTAATTTTTTGATTTCATAATTTTCAAATTTTCTAATTGCTTATTTGTATAGTTTTCTAAATGTTCATCTTTCTAATTATCTAATATTTGAATTTTGTAAATTTTTATTTGTCTAATTGTTTTTTTCTTTTCTAATTGTTTAAATTCTAATTTTAATTTCTTTCTGATTTAACTTTTTAACATTCTAAATTTCAAATTTTATAATTTTTAAATCTTCATATTTTCTGATTCATTTTATTATTTTACTTCCAAATTTCCTTTTTTCTAATTGTTTTCTCCTTTTTTAATAGTTGAAGTTTGCTCATTTTCTAACTTTCTGTATTTTATTTTTTAACTTTGTAACTATCTAAATTTCTATTTTACTATTTTTCTATTATATTAATTTTCTAAATTCTTAATTTTTTTCTAGTTATCTAGTTTCCTAGGTGGTTTCCTTTTTATTTTCTAGTTTTTTAATTTTCTTATTTCTAATATTTAATATTAATATCTCGCAAATTCGAAACCCCTTTGAAGTGTGCATCACCTGAAAGTTTTTTTGTACGTTAGCTCTTTTAGTTCAGTTTTGTTGTTCCGTAAGAAATTCTAATGACCTTCTCTGTACCTTAGGTATAAAAGCTATGAAGATTTCTGTCCAAAGAGCAGGTATGTCATACATATCTCAATTCTTAATGCATAACGTAAAAATGTTTTAACCAATCAATTGGTGCTACTGTAATATCGTTATCTGGTCTAGATAACTTGAATAGTTTGAATAGTTTAACCATCCAGATTTCAAAAGATTTTCAAATGCATTGAGCATAAGCAACTTCTTGTTAATAACCACGATTACCTGCCAGAAAAACCCCATTGATTTTTTCGCTCTGCCGATCTTTCGAGTTGGAAGTCAGCAGGCTCTTACATTCAAACTAGAACTTCTTTTAGATCAGAAAGATAAGCCTTCTTATCTTCGAAACTCTTAATCTGCTTCCGATCTTATATTTAGAATTTGCTGATAATTTTTTATAGCAAAAGGGACTACTAGTCCTAATATGTAAATATCTTATAAATCTTTTAGTGTCATCCTGTTTTCCTACAGGACGATGGACCAGGTTTCAACTTTAAAATTAACTGCTAGTTGGTTGCCAACGCAATTTCCCATATATCAAAGCCAATGTGGCCGTTTGAATCGGGTTGTCATTATAGTAAAAAAGTCTTGGTTTAGGGTGAATCTTTGCTTTTTGAACCTTTGGTTACGTTCACTACCTCTTTTTAAGATTTTAGTCTCTTATCAAATCAATGCCAGTGGTATGTGATATCGCATGCGAACGTATTGAAGAAAATTCAAGAAAACTTTTCAGACGTTTTCAGTTAGTCAAATAATTTGAATACATTATAAACGATAAAAAAAATTTGTCGTTTTAAAAAAATAACAATTTTCAACCCAAAGAGATGGTAATTCTTTTTCTTACCATAAAAAAATCAAACCCATTAATTTTCCATTTTCACTCTATAACATATTTTATTGTTAAGAAAATTAAGTAAAACGAATATTTTTATACCATAAAAGAACAACAAAAACTAAGTTTTCGTTTAGTCGATTTTTATATTTTACCTATTTGCAAAAAAGGATACAGTGCAGATAGATTAAAAGATAACAAAGGATACTAAAAGTATATTTGTAATAAAATATGAAATGATTTGGGTTGTAGCTGGACAATCTTATTTCTTAAGTTGAATAAGATTTATGGAAACAGTTTTCTTTTTGCACTCTCAAATTTATTGGATCTTGAAGGATAAATATTTTTTTTTATTACTTTTTCTCTTTTAAAGTGATGAGGATTTGGATTTCATATTATTACACATTTATTACTGAATGATTTGTATCAGCTAGTTATGTCCTATAGGGAAACGAAAAAAAAAAACAATCAAATTATTTCTTGTATGGTCAGTCAGTTTTTTTATTGATACTACAGGTAAGGAAGTTATTGTAATAATTGTTTAATTTGATTCCATAAATTTTATGTAATAGCAAACATTTAGTGGGCGTTTTGTTTGTGTTGAGAATATTAGTCATGCCTGAGTTTTATGCTTCATAAAAATTAATTTTATTGTTAAAATTTATTACTTTCTAAACCTACGTTTTTGTTCGATTCAGAAAACATTTAAGAACGGTTTCAGTGGGTTTTATTTTAATATCATTGAACAAAGTGAAGACAAATATTCTTTCAATTTTCACAAAATCAACATTTTTAAGATTTTTTTTTCCTAACAATAATTTTCATTTTAAATTTTATTAAATTGAGAACATTTTTTTAAGGGAAAGATGCCAATCTTCCTAATTCTCTCATTATTCTACGTTAAATTATATTCAACAAATTTTCCCAATTGTACTGTTGTATAAAATAATTATGTTGAGTGATTTACATAAGTGGAGTATATATACGAAAGGAAATGTATCAAAAAATTACCGAGAAAGTCTTTACATAGGGGAATTATGGTGTCAAAAGTATTAAATTTGTAATGATGTTGTAAGATTTGTGTTTAATGGATTTGATATCTAAGATGTTAAAGTAATGTTAAATTTAACCTTCTGAAGGTAGTTTGTTTTATGGAGAACATTTTTTCATTTTTATTCAACAAAATTTTTTCTAAGAGATATTGAAAATGATTGTATGCTTTTGAGATGATTTAAAATAGGATAATAATGCTATTTGGACAGAAACATAAATATTTATCTAGAAGCAATTGAAGATGATTTCAAGTGGATATAAATCAATACAGAAAGCTTGAATAAAACTGCGCATTATGATAGTATCAATTGAAGCTCAATGAATTGAACGACTCAATTACCTCCATAAATTCCTTAATCCATTGGGTTTATTCCAGGTGCTGGAATATTCTGTAATAATTACAGCTCTCATTGTTTCGTGAATGGATTTTGTGCTAAGTTCACAGTTTTTGAGCCGATAAAATATGTTAATTATGCAACATTTCAAATCTTTCAGCTTCTTAATTACCAGCGATGATCACATATACAGTAAACTGTAACATTGTTACCGTTGCTAGTTTGCTAACACAGTACCCATCTATTTTGGAACTTAGCATCATCGATCTTGCGTCGTTGTTTGACAAGATGGCGAAAAGTGTCTGTCAGATTCAGTCCTCTATGTGTAATATCACAGAGCGTCTTTGACTTTCTAAAGATAGAATTTCATACTAGGACAGAATAGCCCTTAGTAGTACAAGGATACGCTTTAGTGGTGCCAATGCCAATTTTACAACTACCAGCCTTAGTTTTAGCTTCTCTAGTTCTTAGCATCTCACACATCAAGACAGTTGTTGATATTTTTCTTTTAACATTTTTTTCTTTTGACTGCAAAAATATTTGTTTCTAGAAGAACAGGTGCTCTCTGCTGCTCGGCCTACGTAAACGTTTTATCCGGCTTTTTTATCAAAGTTTCAATCTCGGCACCAATCTTGGTTAGAACTTTATGCAGCCTAGCCGCTACAGTTGCAGAGAGCACCCGTGTTCTGCAAAAGGAGTGATTCGTGCTATCTAGTTAAAATGGAATCATTTTATGAGCCGACTAGAAAGGTTTATTTGAGAATTTCAAGTTTTTTATAATCTGTACTACACCGGTATTTCCTACCATAAGATCTATCACTTGTTCTTTGGACAAAAGTGGATGTGTTTTCAACATTAAACATGCTTAGGTTTCTTTTATTTAAACGTTTGGGATGAAACTCGCTTTTCTGGTTTGTGTCCGTACAACCTCATGCCTCGTTAGTCTTTGTGAGCGTTTGCATCAGCTAAGTTGTCACTTATTCTTGTTGAATGATTTTACCAGTCCCTTGCCGGTATCAGTACTCCGTCTCCTAAACAGTAGGCCGATGCTAGCACTTTCTGATGGTCAATGTTTCCAAATGTGATGGTAATTGATATGTTTTCCTAATAATTATGCACGCTATCTGTGTGTTTGCGTTTGTATCCTCTACCACTTTCACCTCGTTGTTTGTGAGGCTCCTCATCCGCGTCCAAAAAAATTCTAAAAACCACTAAATTTTTCTAATTTCTCAGTGGCTATCCCCCTTAAGAGTATTGCATTCCCCGATAAGGTTGTCGTTGCCCTGTTTTTGATTGATAAAGTCATAAGCTGGCCTCTGCCCAAATCCTGATTTCTAGAGAACTTCCTTTCATTTATAAAAATGGTTTTTACCTTTCTAGCAGTGCGAGATATTTTCCCCCGAGTTTGCCCTACACTACCTTGGAGAAAAATGGTGTGAGGCGTTTTCCTCGTCGCACTCTACCACCCTACTCTACCTCAAATCTCGTCACGTAGATTTGAACTGCCAAACACGATTCTGTAGTTTGCGCATCATATCACAAGTGAAAACTCCACTCCGGTTTCGAGTAGCCCCAGCTCCGTCGTGCTTAGAATCATCTGTGGGGATATTATGTAGCTAGAATAGCCACCTTTGCTGCCTTAATTGGATCAGATAGCTGGGGCCCTATTCCCGAACACATATTTATCAATCGACAATATTGTCAATTTCACCAAAATGTTTAACAACTTTGTTTAAAAATGGTATTCTGTAACTCATATTTGTGTCAAACAAATTATAACAAATGTTTACAAAATTATAAAAGATTTTTGGTACTAAATTCGTACTTTTGACAACTAACTTTTTTAATCTTAAAACATGCAAAATAAAATAAAAATATATATATAATAAATAAATATGTTTTAATGATATTTATATAAAAATATGATTATTTAATATTATTAAAGACTTAATTTTGCGTTATAAATTAATTTTTACGCCAGTCGATGAAATTTGTATAAAAAAGTCAACACACAAAACATAAAGCAAAATTGTGATTTGGACAGTAACTATATTGTTCTTGTCATATTCACAATATTGTGTTGAATTTTCACCAAATTGGTGTTACATAATACGAAATTCACAATATTGTGTGAATTTACAATATTGTGATGACATTTATGTGTTCGGGAATAGGGCCCCTGGTGTTTTGTTTGAGATGATGTTTTTCTCTTACCTAACTGGACTGGACTCCAGTGGCTATTCTCCATTTAGCGTTGCGAGAAAATATTTCAAAATCACAAATTTATATTTCTTTCAAAATTCTCAAAATATTGTACAAATTAAATAAAATCAAACTTTTTTCAAAATTCCAAAAATTACAATAAAATCAAATATTTAAACTTTTTCTAAATTCCAATAATATTCCAAAAATTCTTCAAAACTCAAACTTTTACAATATTCTAAAAATATTGCAAAAATCATTACAAAATCAAAAATTGAAATTTTTTTTAAAAATTCCAAAAATTATAATAAAATCAAAAATTTAAAATTTTTCCAAAATTCTAAAAAATTCCAAAAATTCTTACAAAATTAAAATTAAAACTTTTTTCGAAATTCTAAAAATATTGCAAAAATTATTACAAAATCAAATATACAAACTTTTTTCAAAATTCCAAAAATATTTCAAAAACTATAAAAAATTCAAAAATTTCCATGTCCAAATTTTTTTTCAATTACATTTACGTCATAAAAACAGGTACATTTTTTTTTTCCAAAAAATGAAATAATTTTTTGACACACTTGACATTATTTTTTTTACAAACTTATAATGCCATAATTCTCTATAATAATAATATAATTTCATGTCATACAAATTATTAATTTTATTTTTATCAAAAAATTGGGTAAAAAAATAAATAAAAATCTTTCTTTTGACACTCTTGACAACATTTTTTTGACAAACTTATAATGCAATAATCTAGTTTTTGATCTCACATGTCAATCGCTACTATCAAGATTTCTCCAAATTCAATGTTCCTACTCGTAATCACTTAAAATGAACGTTGTTTAAGCCAAAATTATGAAAATTTGCTGTTTTTGACACACTTAATGATTTTTTGACACACTTCCGGTATAGTTATCGAACACAACGTCCTCTCGGACCTGTCCCTTGAGTATACTTATTTTTAGAAAAAAAAATTTTGAAATCCCTCCAGCGGTTTTCAGTGTAGGTAATGACGGCAGGACGGACGGCCAGCCGACTGACAGACATACAGTTTTTTTTTGCTTTTTTAGAATCAGTAGGTCCTAAAACGTCGAGAAATGCCAAAAAAGTGGGGGTAAGAATTTTACTTTTGGCTCATGAATGTAATACTTAGGTCTTTCAGACCGAAGTAATATTTGTACATTTTATAGAATGGATGTTTAAGTTTAATGTTTGTATAAATAATTTGATTTTGGTGATATTAAAACGACAAAGAAGTTTTTAGTGAAAATATCGAAAACAGACACAAATAACAGACGTGCATTTTAAATAATTAATTTGAGTGATTTAAAAAATTATTACATAGCTTTAATATTTTTTCTTCATCTTGTTACGAAATTGAACTTTTATACTTACTTTCTTACTTACCGTCTTACTTTTATTTTTACACCGGAAAGCTAAAAAAAATATAAATACTGTAATATCACACCGGTACACTGAATTTATAACAAACAAACTGATTACACTTGGAGATCTCTTATTTTATGAATCACAGAATGAATAATTTAACAAAACTATTAATTGGCCAACATGAAAAATAATATATTCAAAAACAAATCAAAAATTATATAAATCAAAATTCAATTAAAAGTTTACATTAATTTATTTCTTCAATGTTGTCTTCTTCATGTTTTATTTCACATCTTCGTTTATCTTAATGGTTGATTAAAGGTTTTATTATATCAAGCAGAAACTAATCCGTTCCTCTACAAAAAAGCAATACATAATGAAGTCACTGCACGAAAATTTCATAAACGGACTTGACGATTAATTTTTACAAATAGAATCAGACAATTTTGTGTTTAGCATCCCATACGGTAACAATATCATGAACTTCTTCAATTAATTTTTGTTTTTCATCATCATCAAAGTTCATGTACCATTTGGCGATGATGTGTTTTCCTTCATAAAATTATAAATTTGTTTTCAAAACTGATAACATAACACTTGTTTAACAAATGAATTTTATTTCTTCAATGTAAAACATATTTCGTTTACATATTTTGATAGATGCAATTGAGGTTTTGACATTTTATTAAATTCACAACTGTAAAAAACCTTTACAATATTAACACAATAATTGAAATAAAAAGCAAATTTATTTTCCTTTTAGTTCTAAAACAAAATTTTTGAAATAATTAACAACATTAAAACCTCAAAAGTAAGCTATATCACGACTCAGTCATCACTGAGTTTAATTTTATTTCAATTTACATAACTTACTGATAGATTTAAAAATTATACTGATTGTCCGATCCAAACAATTTGATCTTTTATATTACATATTATCGATATTCTGTTTCATTTTCCAATAAACAATTCTCGTTTTGTTAAAAAAAAAAAATAATTTATACAAACATGTTTATTAATTGAAATTGAATGATGTAACTAAAACGTCAACAGTAGTACACACAAATGTAGCTACGTTTACCACAATTAAAGAGAATAAATTAATGAATTTAAATACTATTATTTCAAAGTAAAAAACTGAAAATAGTCCGTCGTTACAATCTTTTTTCATGACGGTATACAGATATTACAATTAAGGTTTTCATAATATTAAGAAATTATGAAAAATTTAATAGTATTTTCTGTACATAAGAAAAATATTTAAATCTTCGATTCCTTATTATTGGTTCGGTCTGAAAGACCTAAGTATTACATTCATGAGCTAAAAGGGAAATTCTAACCCCCGCTTTTTTGGCATTTCCCCACGTTTTAGGACCTGCTGATTCTAAACTAGCAAAAAAAAATGTATGTCTGTCTGTCGGCCGTCACAACCTATCTAGAATACCGATGCACGGATTTCAATTTTTTTTTCTAAAACTAAGTCTACTCAATAGGCCGAATTTCTAAAACTAAGTCTACTCAATAGCCGAAAGAACGATGTGTTCGATAACTGTACCGAAAGTGTGTCAAAAATCGTCAAGTGTGTCAAAACAAGGAAATATGCATATTTTTTGCTTAAAAAACGTTCATTTTTATTGATAATGAGTAGGAACATATAATGTGGAGAAATCTAGGTAGTCGTAATTGGTGTGTGAGATCAAAAACTAGATTATTGCATTATAAGTTTATCAAAAAAATGTTTTCAAGTGTGTCAAAAGAAAGATTTTTATTTATTTTTTTTACCCAATTTTTTCGAAAGAAATAAAATTGATTATTGGTTTGACATGAAATTTTATAATTATTATTGAGAATCTTTTTTTCTTTTTCCTTTATCTCCATTTAGGAGCATAGGGCGTCTACTAGACTGGACCATCTAACTCTGTTGGGGGCAATCGCTTTCAGTTCACCCCATGTTTTACCAATTTGTTTTGCTTCAGCTAGCACCGTTTTCTTACATTTCATGGGTGGTCTTCCAACTCTCCTTTATCTTGTGGATTCCACCCTAGAGACATTGTTGTTATATCTTCAGCTTATTTTCTCAGAGTATATCCTATCTATCTCCATTTCCTTTGTTTTATCTCGGTCTCGATGTCTAACTGCTCTGTCTGCCGTAGAAGTTCCTGGTTACTGATGGTGTTCGGCCAGAAGCATTTGATCAGTCTTCCCAGGCATTTGTTCACAAACACCTGTAGTTGATGTGTGATCTTTTTTGTATGTTTCCACGTTTCACACCCATACAGCAGTACTGTCTTGACACATGCATTGAACATTCGTAGCTTTGTCTTTCTTGACAGGACGGATGCATTCCAGATCTTGTGAAGCATATTGAACGTATTTCTGGCTTTGTGAATACGTTGACTGATGTCTTCTTCAGTCCTGCCTGATTTGGTTACAGTACAACCAAGGTACACAAATTTGTCAACTTCATCCACTTGTGTATTGTTGATAGTAATTGGTGTTATCGTTTTGGTGTTCAGTCTCATAGCCTTTGTTTTTTTGATACTAATGGTGAGACCGACTTCATGTGCAAGGGTTGATAGGTTCTGTATTTTCTGCTACATTTCCGTATATATGTGTGCAAGTAGACAGATGTCATCTTCGTAGTCTAGATCATTGTGCCATTTTGTTTTGTTCCATTGGATTCCATTTGGACTTGCATCATCGAGCTTTCTCATGATACTATCTAGTCCTATTAGGAAAAGTAGCGGGGATAGTAAACAGCCTTTTTCACTCCTTGGTGGTTGTTGTATTTATCACTTTTCCGTCCTTTGTATTGTATTCTGTTTCCAGTATCCCGATGCATTTCTTTGATTAGATCAACTTTTTTCTGCGGGACGCCCATTTCATAAAGTCTCTTCCATATCGCGCTTCTGTTAATTGAGTCGAAAGCGCGTTCAAAATCCATAAAGAGGAGATACAATGGTGAATTCCGTTCGTTTGATTGATCAATGATGATACGGATTGTGTTGATATGATCGGTACAGCTTCTTCCTGGTCTAAAGCCGGCTTGTTCATTTCTTAGTTTAATGTTAATTGATGGAGATATTCTTTTGAGAATGATCGTCGCTAGTATTTTCATTGTTGTGTTGAGTAGAGATATACCTCTCCCATTTTTGCATTCTCTTAGATCACCTTTCTTTGGAATTGTTATGGTTAAACCCTCTTTCCATTTGGTTGGCATTTTACCTTTGTTCCATACATCAGCTAATAGTGGTGTTAGAGCTTCTGCTGTTGTGTTTACATCTGCTTTGAGTAATTCTGCTGATATATTATCTGTACCAACAGATTTTTTATTCTTGAGTTTCTGTATGGCATCTCTAACTTCCCGTTCCGTTGGTGGTTTCGCTGATAGTTTCGTTAAAGTTGTCATCCGGAGACTGCAAATTATCTTCATGTTGCTGGCAGTTGTCTTCAAAGTATTCTTTCCATCTATTTAGCTGTTGTTCATGTGTTGTGAGGGTTTGACTAGATTCGTCTTTTATTGGTGGAGTGTTTGTGTATTTATTAGTGACCTTTCTCACGTATTTGTTTAGTGTGCGCATATTTCTATTAGCAGCTGCTGTTTCTACAGTCTTGAGGATGCTTTCTGTATATCTTCTGCAATCATTCTTTGCCATCTTTTAAACTTGTTTTGCTGTAATTTTATATTTGCTGCGGATCTCGGTTGTGTACTGGTGACACAATTGCAATTTGAGCTGTTGACGCTCTTCGATTTTCTTCCAGGTATCATCACTAATCCATGGTTTCCGTGGTTTGTTTTGGTATCCCAGCACATCTGTAGCAGTTTTGACGTAAGCTTCTTAACTTGTTCCCATTTTTCATCAATGCTGGTGGTTTCATTGTTTGGTAGATTGAGCTGGAGCGATTCTTTGAAGATGTTATTTGTATTTCTGTCGCTCAATCTATTGATGTTAAATATCTTCTGACATGACTTGTTGTGTTTTACAGCAACTGGTTTAATTTTGAATGTTGCAATTACCAGTTGATGGTCGCTGTGTATGTCTGCTCGTCGCTTTGCTCTGACGTCGTGTAGTGAGAATAGAAACTTCTTATTCACCAGTATGTGATCAATTTGGTTCTTGGTTCTTCCATTTGGTGATGTCCAAGTGTATTTGTGTATGTTCTTGTGTGGGAACTTGCTGCCTCCTATCAATAGTTGATTTGTGACACAACAATCGATGAGCCTGTCTCCATTGTTGTTACGTGTTGATTCTAGTGCATGTTTGCCCATGACTGATTCCATTTCGGTGTTGTCGGTTCCAATTTTGGCATTGAAATCACCTTGTATTATTTTGATGTCATTTCGATGTGCACTAGCCAGTGTTGCTTGGAGTTATTCGTAGAATTCATCTTTTGTCGCATCATCAGCTTCTTCGATAGGTGCAGAGCACTGTATGATCGTTGTATTTCTAATTTTCGATTGGAATCTGGCTGTTAATATTCTGCTACTGATTGGTTTCCATTCGAGAAGTGCTTTCTTTGCGTTAGGTGTTGTTAATATTGCTACGCCTTGTTCATGTGTGTTGGATTTACCAAAGAACATCATGTGGCTTCCTTTATTTGTTGTTAGCTCTCCGCTGTTTTTCCATTTTACTTCACTTCACGAGTCCTAGTATCTCGATGTTATGTTCTTCCATTACTTTCTCAACTTGTGCTAACCTCGATGTTTCTATCAGAGTTCTGACATTCCAGTTTCCTCCTCGTGTCCGGGTACGGTAGCCAAGAGTCGTTATTTGATTTTTTCCAGTTTGGTGTGTTTTTTTTTTTTTTCTAGTGTACCTTTTTTTTAATCATTTGAATATTGGATTCCCTTTCTATTTGTATGATCTAACAATAACTAACTCTGCGTAGTCTCTAATTTTATCGTTTTGGTCGACCTACTTTTATTGTTTACGCTACAAACTATAGAACAAGCAAAACATTATGCTAAAAGGTCATACGAAGGTTGAAATGGAAAATATGCTATCTTATTATGATACTATAAGAAGGAAAGCAACAAGATTTGTGTTTTCAAGACATTTTCTTATAACAGATACGATGCGTAAAGTTGTTAAAAAATAATTATGTGTTCACAAACAAAAACATGTTAAACATGTTTCAAGAGAATAATACCAGCTATTCCAGCTTGATCGAAAGAATAAGTTCTGATATTAAGTTGGACCTAAACGGAAGAAGGCAATAGATGGGAAAGTTAAAAAGCCAGGAGCAATTGTACTTGAATCGATTTCGTAAAAAAGTTGTTTTGTTGCAATTTGCTGGTGCTTTAAAATCGCACGAGTGTGATCCTACTCTCCCATATTTCGGTATGGGAGGGTAGGAAAACAAAACTTTAAAAAATATCTATATCACCACTGTTTTAGATTAGTAAATAAAAATAAAATATTTTTTTCAAATATTATGTATTATTTTAGAAAACTAACTGTGAGTATCTTGAATACCAGATTAAAATTTCTTGAATTTAAGAACATGTCTGATTTTTATTTTTTGTTATACTTCAAAGCATACCCATACCTAAGGTTTTCCCAATAACATAAATCCTATTTATTACAAACAAAAAAATCTTATCAAAATTATTGTTTTCCAGATTAAATCTAAATATTAATTAGTTTATTATAACAGCCATATTCTATGAACACCAAATAACTTATTATAATAATTTCTTCCGTTCTCTTAATTTTGTAAAAGAAAAAAATCCAAAAGAAAACGAAAAGGAAATGTCATAAATAAAATTTAACGTTATCTAACTAAAACCCCCGAAAAAAAAACAAGAGCCCGAATGAATATTCTCATTAAATCACTTTTGCCTTGATATTAATAAGATAATAACTCATAATTTTCATCTATTTCCCCATTTCCTTTATTTTTTTTTTGTTTTCATTACAAGAAAATTGTTTATTTCAGGTCCTTAGCTTTAATCTTTGTTTTCTTTAATTTTGTATTTTATTGGTTTCGGTTCGTTACTTTTGGTTTTGTAATAAATTTTAATACACTTGATTCATTCGAATATTTTGATTTATTGGAAGGAAGAATTCCAGAAGGTAGAAAATTGAATTTTTCAATATATTTATATTAAAGTATAAAACGTACGAAAAAAATATTTTGCTACACCTTACACCAGGCAGATGTATTTTTTCTATCTTTCTTAGTTAGAAAGTATATTTTCTAGAATATTTGTTCAACTAATTTCACTGTTGTCACCAATTGTTACGATATTGTTTATTTTGTATTACTTTCTATTATTACAGTCTTACTATGGAGACTTGAAAAGTAAGAGCAGTTATTCTCAAAACAGGAGTTTTGTCAGGACATGTAAAAGCTCTGCTTTATATTATTTATGATTTTTCCGATCTTTTCCAGTTACACTATCATTTTATTGCAAGCCTGCACACAATCCAAGCTTTATGACTAGAGGGTTTGCCTCCATGGGTTCATGATTCATGTCAATAGTACGAAAATTGGTTTTAAGTCAATGTTTATTAATATTAGGCGTCATTCTTCATCCTGCTTTCCCATAATTTTGTCATATTAATCTACTAATACAAATTTATATGTAATAAAAACAAAATCACATTAAGGTCACCAAATTTACGGTGAAAAAAAGCGTCAAATCAACCCGGTTGATTGGCCAAATTAATATATATTATATTTATTTGTATGAAGAACATTAAACTAAGAACGTCGCCATAAAATGATTGCATATTTTGTTGTTTTGAGATACTGAATGAGCGATTAAATACGCTTGGTGGTTTATTGATTTGAAAAATGCTTGCTTAACCACTTTGAATGGATTTTGGCTCAATGGACACAATTTAATAAATTCCAAAGAACTATAATTTTTCAATTCCGGATTCTTTAAAAATGGTCAGATTTGAGAATATTTCAAATATATTATGTGTTCAATTTGAAACAAATTCGTAATGCAAATCGAAACTGCATTAGTTATCCTAATTCAAGACGACCATATTTATTCTGCAGTAAACTGACAACTTTAAATGGTTCTTATTATTTCGAAAGAGCTGAAGTTGGATTCATTCGGAAAAAATTATTATCTTAGTTAAAAGCTCCCTTTTTAATGTAGACTCAAGAAAATTCTGAATCTCAAGAAAATAAAGATATGATAGGACTAACAAAGTAATAATCAAATAAAGGTTAAGCTTAAAAATACTTTTTAGGAACAAGAATATGTCAATTGTAAAAAAATTACATAATTCAAAACCCTTCGTGTCTCTTTATTTATGTCTATAAATAATGTTTTACATTGATTTGAATCGATAAACGGCAAATCAATTAACTTACAGCCATAATAGATATTTCATTCAATCACCGAGCCGTATATGATAAATAACTTTCATCGTCCTTTTCCTAAATCTATTTTAAAAGTTATGAATAGTTTAAAAAGCAATAAAAATAATCAAATGCGATAACTGGAAAGATAAAGCTACCCAACACCAGGGCTCATAATACATCAATCAATCAAGTAAGCCCACATGATTCTTTATTATGAATACTATCCTATTGTATTGATCCATTAAATTCTCTCGATCAATTTAACATTATTCAAATATTTATCGATATTCAATTCAACTCAGTTGAATTGGAATTTGTTTTATTTTTGTGATAAGCAACAAACATCAATAAATGGAATTTTTTATGACTTTATAGGAATTCAACAAAAAAAAATTTTAATGCTTGGATGGGAGAAAAAAAAAGTGCTTTTTGCTGGTTGTAAGAGTTTCTATAGAAAAAGCTTTCCATAACTTTTTTTATTGAGTTGAATAAAAAAGTTTCATTTTTTAAATTCAATGTATTATATATTTACATTATTTTACTCAAGTCTTCACCAAAAATTATTTGCTTTTTCTGTTAATAGAATATTATTTAGAATATTTTATATGTTCCAAATACAATTCTATTAAAAAATATTAAATTTAAATTTGTACAAGACGTAGATATTGCAGAACAGATGTCACCACAAAAGATAATGAAGCAAGTTTATTAAAAGTGATTCTTGTTAAAAAGCACACAAAGTTGTTTCGAAAATTTAATCAAATTTATATTTTACGTGAAACCGAGGAGGAAAATGGTTGTTTGTTTTTTTACTTTTGGTTAATATGGTAGAAAAATTAATATTGTCTGGTGGTTGTTTGTTTGTTAACGAAACTGAGCGTTAAACTAAAAAATTATAAAGTAATGTTTAAGATGAAACACGATGTACAAAAACTAATCAATTCAAACTTGAAATAATAAATGGTTTTATAATGATAACTTTTAGAATATAAATGATTCGCTAAGGTAAAACAATAAAGCTAGTAAAGCGTTTCTTAGAAGTTACGGGTTTGTAACGTAGGTTGTGCCCGCATAACAGTTCGACCACAGCGCTGTTAAAGGATCTCCTACAGAAAGAAAAGCAGTTCAGTTGGACTCTTTGGGCTTAAAAAGTATTTTGTACAGTACAGTACAATGGAAGTCCTACTAGCGTAGGAAGCATTCTGTTTCAGAGGATAAAAGATAGAAAAGAGCAACCAATTGCCAATTTTTCCAAAATACTAAACGGGGCTCAGCGAAATTATACCATAATCGAAATTGAATGCTTAGCAGCGGCGATAAGTGCAAAGAAAATTGGCTCGTCCCTGGTGGATGTGAAATTAACAGAATAACAGATTACATAAGCTTCAAGTGACTAGTTAGTCAAAAAAAATCCTTTTGGCCGTTTAATCTATTGAAGTTTGAAATTACAATCCTTTAACTTCAACATTGAGCAACGAAAAGGAACGCTGAATACGGTACTGGATGGTTTATCTCGTGTGTATGTGGAGGAAGTAAATCCTTATCAGAATACTGAGCTTTTAGAGGATGAAATTTTGTCTTTACACAATGATCTTGATTCATCAGCTTTTAAAGACGAAAACTGTGTCAGTCTTATTCAGATTCTCCAGAATGATACGATTTCTGAAACAAGTCTGCGGATTACTAATGGTAGGACATCAATTTGACAATTATACTTTCTTATCAAGATATTGATATTTTTGACTGGAATTTAGTCGTGCCAAATTCTTTAACCGTCTCATTTATAATTCAAGCGCATAATCCACTTACAGCAGCTTACAAAAGACTGACAAACAAGCTTGAAAGACTAAGAAGCTAATTTTTCTGGCATCCATGGGCCAAGAAGTTAAAGAACATGTTCAGCAGTGCAACATTTGCAAACAATCTAAATCAACGATCATTGTGACAAGGCACCCTAGAAAGATCATGTAAAAGCTCTGCGCCCATAGCGGAATATTTATATGTATTTCATAGGGCATACTCAAAATCCCAAAAACAAAATATCGGAATTTCGATAGTATTGGACCACTACTCCATCTTAGTCGGTCTAAATCGCAACGGCACAAATAGTCCTAGATATCCTGAAACACGAAGATTTCAATATGTTTTCGGTCCATTTCAATATGTTTTGAGTAGCAACGGCTATCAGTTTAAATCGTACTTGCTGTCCAATCTCCCGAAAGAGTCTAACGCCATGAAGTCTAACGCCGGTAGACTGGTTGTCATTGATTCAACCCAAGCTATTGAAAAATCTAAATGAAACCTATCAGAGGAGTGCAGATACAACCTATGTAATCAATAAATGAAATGAAAACTATGCTGCTGTTCAATTTTAAAACTAAGAGAAAATTTGATCAAAAAAGGGATGATAAACATCATACTAGATTTAATTTGTAAGATCTTACATGAGGAATAGTGGCACGACTTTGCCCGCTCTTTTGTATGTCGTTTAGATGCACACCAATGTTTAAAATTCGATCCAGATTTTTGGAATTGGGTTTTTGGTTGTTGTGTTTTCGTCGATATTCTGCAAGTTATTGACAGAAGCAAAAAATTATTATCACATCAATACCTTGTTTTAATAATTTTAATGTTTTTGAATTTGAAAAAATATCAATATTAACTTTTTAATACTTGAGTTGGGTGTTTTTTTTTTAATTTCATATACATATTTACTTGCCAGTAAATAATTACAAGTTGCGTAGATTACAGTAAATGTGAAAAAAGGACAACTGTAAAAATCACGTATGAAATTTAAATTAAAGAAAACTCACATATGGGTCAATGGGTCTAACCAATATGTAGTTTAGAATTTCACACTCTAAGAAAAAGTCACTACTATAATAGTAGGAAATGCGTTGCCTACTATGATAATAGTAAAATACTTTGATGTGTAAATTACAAACTTCACATTAAAAAATGTGTATAATATGTGCAGAAATTTTGTGTAAAGCTACATATTTTGATATGTGAAAAAACATATTATTTGTGAGAATTTACACAATTTTTGTGACATTGTGAATTTATAATATGTAAGCTTTTACACAAAGTATGTAATATTACAAATTGTAATATGTGGAAAAGGCATTATATGGCAATTAAACTTGAAAAAATGTGTAAAAAACAAACTTTATATAATTATTTTATTTATAAAATATAATAAACATCTACATGTTTAATTTAATTTAATTTAATTAATTTTAAACAGCTTTTTACAGTGATTCCAGATTGTTTTTCAAGAATGTTCTGTAAAATAAAGTTTGAGAGATGAGTTTATGCATAAATTATAAATATATTAAAAGCAAAATGTCGTTACTTACAATGGTGATCCATGGAATATTATTTGTTGGGTATCCGAGGTATTTTATTAAATGGCGATTCATTTTATTACCTAATTATTTTAAATTTAGTACAAATTAACCTTTTAACTATATAAACTTATCACTTTTAATTTAATTTCACTTTTAATATTTTTTATTTCGGTAACACAAACACGCGTAACACTCGTCTTACAGTCGATTTCGAAACGAAATGCGAAATGTATAAAAAAACATAATGGAAAAGGTTGTAAGTACTTTTCCAAATTTTATGCGTAAATTCACACATAAAATGTGCTTTAAAATTGAAATTACACAAAAGAAATGTAAAATTACATAGAAATAGTTGATCTTGCGAATTCCGTGTAAAAGCTCACTTTGTGTGTAAAATAACTGAAATTTTTACCCAAAACATTTGCCATTCGTTTTTTTACATTTGAGATGGATAAATTCATTAAAAAATTAATAAATTATCTACTATTATAGCAGTGATATCACAGTTTTAAAATTAAAATTTTTAGAGTGTAAGCCACTAGAACTAATATAACAGAATTACGATGTTAAGACGATCGTTTAAAAAAAATTTTATCTCGTTGCTGGTCGAAGGGGCGAAATGGTTAGCTTCTGACTCTGATCAGTAGAGCCAGTTTGATCTCATAGCTAGAAATAAAATAAGACTTTGTTACAGACTTTGTTTTTCGCTTTTCAAAGCAATTGCTAATTCAATTCAATTGAGTACATTCAGTTGTAGTGGATTATAATATGATGATTCGGCTCCCCTAAAGTTCATAAAATTTGATTTTGGTTAGAAGTACTCTCACACTCTATTGTACATACATATTGTGCATACATATTGTACAAGTTGTAGAATGAATAGGTCCCAGAAAGTTTTGTTAACATTTTTAAAATGATTCAGGTTAGATATTAGAATTTACGTTGTTTTTTTTCCTAAGAAGACCCAACCGCTGTCACCATTTGACATGAGTAAGTTTTTACAATCTGATATAATAACGCTTGTTATTATTTATTTATTTTAAGAATTTTTATAATAAAATATTAGAAAACAAATATTGCGACGCTGATGCAAAGGTTAACTTCACCACAGCTCTGGAAACAAAATGTTCTGGATATATAGTGAGCTAATATTCATCAAATACTTCAATTATTGGCTGACCTATGTTATATATATCACGTAGTTCTAATTATAAAAACATTAAAGAAAGGTGTAGTATCGCAACAAACATAAATTCTGTTGTTCGAATAGAAGGCAAAAAAATGTTTACCGGAAGTGACAAATCGGAAATTGGAATGCAGAACTGATTCAAATCATGCATATATACATCGTTTAATCAAATAAACAGGTGCTCAGAAGGCCTCCCACCACTTATCCCAAAATCGTCTAAAAACTAATCAGTTCTTTGTCATTAAAATCTTCATATTTTGCCAAAATATCATCAAAATTGATTAATGAACGAAGTCTGTATATGCTACCAAAAAACTTTAAAAACAAAGCTAGAACAGTCAGCAGTTGTATGGTGAGCCCCTCGCCACTTTGATCAATGTGTTGTAATGGGCAAGACATTCCTTATCAGATGCATTTTTTCCGTCCTCTTAGCTTAAATACTATTCTATGGCATTATTCGAAGATATATGTAGATATTTTCAATAATTTTTCAACCCATCTATAAAAAAAACAAAGCCAATTACGACAAACATTCCTATGCACCTGACACTTTCCGGTAAGTTCTTTGGTTTAATTTTTCACCTATTTATAAAAACTAAAAAGAATGAAGCAAAAAAAAATTGTAGAATACATATAAAGTTAGTTAATCTGTTTTGGGATATTGAATTTGATGGAATAGTTTATGTATGGTTGAACTTTAATCGTTCTTATTTCGAAGTCAGACGAAGAAAGTAGTCTCCTAAATTATAAAGGAAAAAGAACAAAAAATAAAACAAAAATAATCGAAAATATAAAAATAAGTATATAAGTGTTGATAAGTGCTAATAAGGAGCTAATAAGTGTTATAGTGTTTGTGTTAGTGTTTATAAAAATAAAAGTATCGAAGAACGGACGCGTACAATTATATAACTGGTGAGATTGTTCTTTATTAAAAAATTATTTGGTATTTTGTGTTTACTGTTGCCAAGGGTTAGGTAGGTAAAATTTTAACTTTTATTGCTTTGATGTAATAAATTTATTTATTATTGTAAAGCATAAATTTGTCTTGGCAACAGAAAACAAAAAATTTCGTGTTAGTTGTTATTTTTTTTTTGGATTGGTTGAGATTTTTTTTTTGTGAAGTTTTTTGACATGATCTAGCTCCTCACACCTCGGACTTATCTTAGGAGTTGGAAAATATCAGTTAGTTGATTATGAAATGTTTTTTTTTTGACAAAAGTTAGGAATTTAGAATTTAATTCTTTATTTGTACTCTTCAATTTTGTTAGTGTCTTTTGTTTCCCCATTTTTTTTTGCTTTTCTTGTATCGTGCTACTGTTGCATGAAATCTGCTATCGTGTTTTTGTGACAGAGATACCCAGTTTCTTTTGTACTGTTTAGTGTTGAAATTCAGGCCTGGCCGAATTTCAGTAGCTTTGCCTGCAATGTCAAAGGGTAAGTCTTTGTCTCAACAAAATTGCCGCAGAGTGAACCAACAGCTTAGCATTGACTTCACCAACATCAGAGGTCTCAATTCGAATCTAAACGAGGTTAATCACTACATCGAAAAAAATAAACCTGACATATTGTTTCTTACCGAAACAATTGTTAGTGGCAAAGCATCGAAGTTGGATCCCGATAAATACCGGATACCTAGTTACGAATTGGAACATTCCTTTTATAACAAGCATGGTGTCTGTGTATTTGTTCGAGATTCACTTTCATGTATGAGAATTAAGACCAACGAGTTGAACTCTAAGCACCATAATTCTATAGCACTGAAGATCTCAGCTGTTGATGAAACTATGTTTATAATAGGATTATATAGATCCCCAAATTCTCCCCCAGGATGTCCCTTTTTCGATCAAATATCGGCTAATCTAGACAAGATTACCACGGACTACCCCAAAGCAAGACTGGCCATTCTTGGAGACTTTAATATTCATAATAAAGAATGGCTTAAGTATTCATCGCGCACTGACGACGTAGGAAGACAAGCTGAACTGATACTCGCAAATTATCACGGTTTGACGCAAATGATAGAGTGCCCCACTAGAACCTCAGACAATTCACATCATAACAATAATTTGCTGGATCTGTTTTTGACAAACGAACCAGATACTACGAAGACAAAAGTTGAACAACCCCTCGGAACATCGGACCATCTACTAATATCAGCAATAGTGCAATTTACATCACCGACACAAATTAAAGCAAACCCTCGTCGCGTTTGGAACTATAAACGCGCCAACTGGGAGGGACTGAGAAACTTTTATGAGGAAACACCTTGGAAAACTATTTGTTGTATTGATCAAGATCCTAGCACATCGGCAATAAGAGTGTCCGAAATTATAAAAGACGGAATGCGGCGGTTTATTCCAAATTTATTAATCACTCCTAAAACTGAGCCTTGGTTCACGCGGGATGTTGATGAGGCAGTGAGGAATAAACGCAAAGCTTTTAAGACATATAACGCTAATAAAACACCTGAAACCCATAGCGCCTATAAGAAAGCCAGAAATATTAATAAATACAAAATAGACTTGGACAAAGAAGCGTTTATCCAGAAGAAAGCAAAGAAATTCGCCGAGCACCCATCTGGCTCACGTAGTTTCTTTCAGGCAGTTTAATCAGTCCAGAGCAATTTTACTAGATCCTCTATTCCAACCTTAGTTCTGAATGACATTCCCGTGAGCGACTCGAAAGAGATAACGGATCTTTTGGGTCGTATATTCGCAGAAAACTCAAACATAGTGGAACCTTCCCATTCTCCTACACTCATTTCCCCAGTTGTAACGAAAATGAAACCAATTATTTTTCGTTGCAATATTGTACGGAAAATGCTTCTTTCTATCAATATCAACAAATCTGCTGGCCCCGACGGTATTCCACCCCTCATTCTTAAAAATTTTTCTAGGCAACTAGCTCCAATTTTAACAAAAATTTTCTATTTATCTTATAAAACCGGAATATTTCCCGACTTTTGGAAGCTGGCCAGCGTTCAACCCATACCAAAGAAAGGCAGTAAGACAGATCCTAACAATTATAGACCAATTGCAATTCTGTCGGTTTCAGCTAAAATATTTGAAAAATATGTTAACTTCAATTTAATAGATTACTTAGAGGTGTCGCGAATTATTGATGATAAACAGTATGGTTTTCGTAGAAGTCATGCAACAGGTAATCTGTTAGCCTACGTATCCCATCTCTGGAACAAATCGCTGGAAAACCAAGGTGAAACATTCAGTATTTCACTTGACATTTCTAAAGCATTTGATAAAGTGTGGCATAAAAATCTCATAGCTAAATTAAAATCTTATGGCATAGACCATCTTACTGTCTCATGGATTCATAGTTTTCTTACAGGTCGCTAATTTCATGTTAATTTAGATGGTATCACATCCAATATTTTCACAACCAATGCTGGGGTTCCCCAAGGTTCTGCACTCTCACCAAACTTGTTTCTTCTATACATTAATGACTTACTTATTTCCACAGTGCACCCAATCCACAGTTTTGCTGATGACAGCAAATTGCATGCATCACATGCATCTCCTAAATTTCGATCTCATACTGCAGTTACCACTGATAGAGAGCTGCTAATTGATTCTATCAACAAAGATCTGGAGCGTATAATGGAATGGGGTGATCGTAATCTTGTTTCATTTAATCCAACCAAAACCAAATTATGCCGTCTTTCACGAATAGAGCGACATAAAAATAAACCACGAGGAATTGCGTGAGGTTGAATCAGTTAGACTTCTTGGAGTGGATATTCAAAACAACCTGAAATAGAATAAACATGTGTTCAACCTCGCTAAATCTGCAATGCAAAAATTAGGATTCTTGAGTCGATGTAAAAAGTATTTCAATCCCGAGCAAATTTTGCTAATCTTCAAGTCCTTTATTCGTCCATGTATGGAGTACTGCTGTCATGTTTGGGGAGGTGCTTGTCAGTGAACAATAAAATGTCTAGACTCTGTACAGAGAAAAGCAATACGGTTGATTGGCAATACCGAACTAACAGACCAGCTTGATTCACTCCAGCACAGAAGAAATGTGGCAGAATTATCAATCTACTATAAATATAACTTTAGCGAATTCTCCTCTAAAGAAATTCAAAATATTCTTCCATCGTGTGCGCAGTATAATCGACAAACAAGAGCTGCCGAGTCGTCCCATCCATTTGTTGTACAAATACCTCGTTGTAGAACTGTGTCCTTTCAGAACGACTATTTTAATAGAGTGGCCAAATTGTGGAACTCAATGCCTCCCTCTGTATTTCCCGATGAATTTCCCCTCAGGCATTTAAAGAAAATGTCCATAATCATTTAAAACAATTAGTATAGTTATCCCTATATCCCCATTCCTTCCATTTTCCTCATCTCCTTCCTTTATAGTTGACATGGTATCTTCGGATATTCAAAGAGTCTAAATAATGAATATTTCATATTTAGTGTGCTAAACATGTCCAACTAATTAATAAAAAAAAAAAAAAAAAAAAAAATATGAGTCGGTTTTTGAATTTTGAAGGGAGTTGTTAAGTTTAGCTTGGTGGGTTGAACCGGTTAAAGATTGGAGGCCTAGTGTAAGAAATGTAAATTTAGTTGACATGGGATACAAAAAAATGGTTGAATCAAGTTAATCAAACCTTATGTGAGTTATTATACAAAATATGTATAAATAATATAAAATAATTTAGATTTTCAAGTTAGTATAAATATCTGGGATACATAGTTACAAAATAGTATAATAGAACGGTAGTGTTAAAATTTGTGTCAATCCACGTTTATGTGCTAAAAACCAATCCAGAGTAAATTCTCATCTATCACGAAGTCTTTTAAAAGAAAATGGTGATTTGCAACTGGCAAAACAGGCATCAAGAAAATACTTAACCTGAGGAGCAACACAGTTAGTATCGGTGAAACGGTGGGTGATCAACAGAGAGTTATTATGGAATAGGGTAGGGTGAGTGGTTAAGAATTCTATTTTAGATTGTTATTCGGTTTTGAAGTGGCTACAAAACTTTGTTTTTTATTTGATTGTAATGTTCATGTTTATATAGGAAATGATATGCTAACGTAATTTAACTTTAGGGAGAGTTGTGGCACTGCAACTGGCCTCTGCAGAATCTGGTTGGTGTTGTATCCACGCGATTTGTTTGGTTCAATTTTAAAGTTTCTTACTAATGATATGATATCCAATGTACTCCAAAAGTTAATAAAATCTTTCTCATATTGATTGAAACCTTTTACAAAAGTTTCATGAAAATTGACTTGTAACTGTAGGCTACAGTAGGGATAAATGCCGCCAAAATTTTTTTTACCGGAAGTGAAAATCAGAAGCTGGTACGGAGCAATGTTTGAAACAGTACCAAAACTTTTTAAACCAAGTTTCAATACGATTGAAATCCAGGATTAGAAGCTATTAACGATTTGAACTTAAAGGTGTTCGGGAGACCCTCGCTATTTTGCCCAATTTTAAAATGAATCCAGATCTTTCATTTTCAAGTACACCTGGATAGGGTTTGCAATCTCGTGATTCGTGAAGCGCTAATCACGGGATTGCATACACCAAAGTTTAATCAAAATCCTATGCGTTTTTGCTACAAATAGGTTTCTGATTATATAATCTATTTAACAAATTTTTAAAAAAATCGAAGTCTAAGCTAAGATACTCCATTTTTATTATAAGCTTTGTACTCAAAATTATTATTAACACTATAGTATCCAATTTCATGCTAAATAAAAAGCTGATTGATTTGATTAAAGAAGTTAAGTTTAATTTAGCTAGAATTGGGACACAAGCTTAGTGATATATTTCAATACAAATTTCGCAATTAAGATGGCGTGCTCTAATTTAGATTGAAATTTTCTTTATATTCAAATAAATTGATAAAATTTAGTTTCATGGTGGAAATAATTTTTACGCTATTGAAATTTGCCTTTTTAACAGGGCGAGGTACTGCGTCGGCCGAAGAGATAAGTCATTTTCCGGAAATTTTTTGAAGGGAATATTTAAAAAGTATTGGAGGAATCACATTGTTTTTATTTTATTTAGTGTATATTCAATATTGTTTTCATAAATTTGTATTTGAAAATTTTAAATAGTAACAAAAAATATCAGCTCAGCTGTAAAGTCCTAAAATAAACTCGATGGTCGGATCGATTTATCGAAAATGGTTTACCGAAACAAACACAAAAAACTTATTTTAATTTTTATGAATGTAGTTATTGTTGAACGTAGCCGTTTGTTTAATTTTATTTTTCACAAAATGGCAAACGATTGACTTTTGAAGTGAAAACTTCTTTAGACGCGTTATGCAATTTTGTATGGAGTAAAATTTATATATTCGCGAACTCATTTTTAAGAGAACAAAATATTTTTAAATATGAAATACATCTATCATTTCTTAACGTTTCAAATTGCCATGTGGATATCGCGGTCGACTGAGGTTCTATGGGTCGTGAGTTCAATTCCTGGTGTGGTACATTTTTTTATTGTTTTTTTTTTAATTTTTATTAAATACCATTAAAAAAAATACGTTTTTTATTCATGAATTCATAAAAATAATAAAAATTTCTTTTTACGAATTTTAAAAAATTGATCTATTTGAACGCAGTTTTTTAAAGTTATATTGCTACCGTGTTTTGCAATTTGCATTCGAGTCATCATGCTAAATAAATATTGAATATTTATAAATATAAAATTGAAAGTATGTCTGTTTGTCCTTTATGCATTAATACATTAATCATCATGAAAATTTGGGAAGTTGTTGTGTACACCTAATTTGATTTTTATTTAACTATCGTTTTAAACGGTAGTTTGCTTTGATAAATGTTCTTAGGGTTCCGTGTTTTATTGGTGACTATTCGTGAGAGTAAAACGTATTTTTCACATTATTTCAATTATCTCGATTACTTTAAATCCAATGAATCTGAAATTTGGCGTGCGTATAAAACTAATTGTCTAAAAATAAATAAAATGATTTTCGTTTGGTTAACAGGGCTACGATGTGAGGATTTTGAGAAAATACATTTTTTTATCGCCTCAAGTAGGGTATCATATGAAAGGGCTTCACTTCAGTATTTCTAAAAAATGTATTTTGGAATTTTACACCCCACCATTTTTTGTGTAATTCTAAATACTGGCGTTTTCTGTATGTTTTCTTTCCTCGATTAGCTCCAAGCCTACGTAATCGAAGATCTCAAAAAGTATTTTGAATGATAGAAAAATTAGTAAGTTTTTAAAGAAAAATATAGTAAAGTACCAAATACTACTAATTATATTTATTAAGGGGGAGGATATGAGACGGGGTAAATACAACATTTAAAACCCGGTCAAGTGGGGTGTCGTTTGAAAGAGCACCAAAATAAAAAAACAGAACAATTTTTTTTAGAATTTTGCGATGCACCGTTTTTGAATTATTCTCAAAAAAAAAACAACAAAAAAGTTGGTACCCCCCCTATACGTTTCTTCGTTGATTGTCAGACAAATTTGAAAGAAATCCATGGAGATAGGAAATTTGATAAACCCTTAACGAAAAATATAGCGAAGCTTCCAGTGATTTTTTTGCTATGTGTTCAGGGGATGGGAGTGGGGAAGGGTGAAAAAAAGGTTTTTTGGCTCGCATTCATTTGGAAGAGCACCAAAATTAAGAAACAATACAATTTTTTTAGAATCTTGCGATGCACAGTTTTTGAATTATTGTCAAAAATACCTATTTCTAGTTTTAACACCACTCAACCCCTAAATTTCATCGTTGATTAACAGAATTGAGTCGTTCCAAAGCTACGATAAACAGCTATGTATAACATTTAACCTAAAGAAATATTTTTTTTATCATTTCGATCAATTTAGTTGAGATTGACATTTACTATTGATATTTACGATGAAACATTTATTTTTTATGTGTCTATGGTCTGGCAATATAAACCCTTTACAACACTTTATGTTAATTATTTTGATATTGTTTTCTTTACATTCACGGAACCCTTGATGAGCGAATTTTATTCCCACTTGTCTGTCTTTTTTTTTGTTGAACATAATTTTTATGAAAGCAAAAGTAACGTAAGAAAGAAAATATAACCTGAAACAATTACATTTGTATATCAAAATTATATGTTTTGGAATTTGTATATCAAATTTATATGTTTTGGTTCTTCATGATTAACATCATGATGTTACAAATTTTATCATCTTCGCCAAATATGTTGTTTGTTTGGAATTGTATGTAATACATGTTTCTAAAATTAAGTGAAGCCTTAATACTTGTAACTTGAAACTTGATAACATCGATTATATTGATTTAAAGCTCACGATTACGAGATGGAAATTGCCAGAATTCCATACAAAGAAGCTTAGCCGATAGTGATTTTCAAACGGCAACAATGCGCATTAATGCCAATGAAATAACTTAGCTTTCGCCAGGAAGATTTTTAAATTTAAAATTGGTGATCTATGGGTGGAACAACCACGTGTACTTTAGTCCCTGTTATTGGCATATGAGTTATCTTGATATATCGTATACCACTGACAATAGCAGTGCAATCTCATTAGCCAATGTGATATCTTAGGGTTCTGGCCTACTGGGATATTAAAAATTATCAGTTGTAATTTTCCAAGTGCGGTGATAATTCGAAATAATTTTTTGCCAAAAATTTCGAAAGCAAGTATATTGATAAAAGCACGAGGCCGTAGACCGAGGGCTTTTATCAATACCACTTGCTTGAGGAATTTTTCAAAAAATTATGAGAATTTATCAACGAACGAGGGGAATTCGTTTAGAAAATTTTTGGCCATTTTTCATTTATTTATATATTTCTTATGAATTATACGTTGGCTCACTTTGATAACAGTGAATTATTTCAACATTAGAATGATAATTTTTAATATCCCAGTAGGCCAGACGTATAAATATTTTTATTAGTATAATTCAAATTTTATTGGTGAAATTAAATGATGTCATTACATTTTAGAGAATTTCATTGGTTTAAATTAAAATAAAACTAAGGCAAAAAATTTTCAGTCTAATTTGGAAATAATTAACTGATATTAAATAGGCCAACGTATAATTCATAAAAAATATATTGTGAAATGAAAAATGGCAAAAAATTTTCTAAATGAATTCCTCTAGTTCGTTGATAAGTTCTCATAATTTTTTGGAAAATTTCTCAAGCAAGTGGTATTTACCTCAAGCAAGTGGTAATATACTTATACTATATACTTATACTTAAATTTGAGTTCGCTAATACAAATGTTTACATTAATGAAAGTAGGTGTGGCCTATTCTTGATGTACGTACTACGTAATATTGATTTCTAGAAACTACAGTGAGTTAGCAGAAGTTTCTACTTATTTGTTCTTGGATATAAATAAGCGAACAAAATATCAGATAATCAGTTTTAATTTTGCAATTAAAAGTGTTTTACAAATATTCGCAAGTATAAGGAATAATCGGGTGGTACTTGAGCCTGGGTACTAATAGTGAAAGAATTTGAACCTAGTGGAATAGTAAATACAGATTTTACGATTCCGAATATTATTGATTCAAATTGTGGAAAAGCGGTGGTACATAAATTGGAGACCATAGAATTTATTGTAATTAAAATCGGAAGTTGCTGTAATTGGTTGATAAATAAAGATTGAGATTTTGTTAACTAAAGATCCGTCTTTTTACTGTCGTATTTGCTCAATAATCGAAAAGAACCAACGAAGAGTCGTTACAATATGTTAAATATAGTTTTAACTAATGTTGTATCGTAAAATATTAAACAAAATAGTAACAAATGTATCAACTTCGATAGAAAGAGCGAGATAAAATGGTAAAACAGAATTTATTCAATAAAATGGGTCGTCAATTTTTGAAATTTTGACCTAAAATTTTATACATATATATTCGAAGGTATAATCCTTAAAAAAGATTAATTTATTGGGGATTTTTGAAAACAATTAGACTCAAGTAAGTAATTGGATATATGGGTGGTAGTTTCTCAGATAAAAATTCCACTTCTCATTTTACGTGTTTCGGATGCATTCGAACCTTCATTTTCCAAGCCTTGTTCGAATCCTTAGGCAGATACAAATAACACATCAAATAACACAAATAATTTATTTTCTGTGATCCATCAGTGGCGCAGTTGCATCACTTAAAGAGTAAAAAATATTTTTTCGTCGGCAAACGGCTGTAAAGTTTAACTTTACTACCGCTAGGAAGTTAGCTAAAGTCTTATTTTTTAGCCTGCGACAGCAATAGTAGCGCCATTTTTGTTTTATATTACGGAGGCTGTAAAGTAGCATTTGTTATTTGTTAGTTTGTTATTTTTTCAAACATATTGTATAACTATGGCAACAAAAAATTAGTTAATGCTCATTGGATTATTATATTTTGAATTATTGTATTGTATTTTTACTATGACAACAAAACATAACAAACAGTTTCATTGGATAATGAAATTTGGAATTATTGAATAACTATGACAATAAAATAACAACTATTTCAATTGGATTATGAAATTTTGAAAAGGCTGCTTTGATAAAAAATTTCATTCATGTGTAGTCGTTACTATCTAATACCAACCTGTTAACGTACTATGTTAACTCAGTAACCCACTGATTTATTCTGAATTATTATTGATCGCAGTGAGCTGTTGTTAAAACATTATTTTTAGTTCTAGTTTTTGTTTTAGGTATTCAATACAGAGAGTTGGTTAAGTAAAGTTATGTGAACTATTAATTATAACTATTATATATGAATTATTAAATATAAAAATATTAAGTGTTGTTATTATTGCTTCTTTATTCGCCGTAATTATTAAAATAATCAAACCAACTACACATACAAATTTAAATGTTTTCTTTTTCTCTTTTTTGGAAGTAATTATGACGATAAAAATTCATATTTATAAAAAGTTTGATGTATTAATTTCATATATATAAAAAATTTAAACGTTTGCTGAGCCAAAGTGACTTTTTGTGTATCGTCTATAATTGTCGAACTATTGTCAAACTATTGACTCAACATAAAAAGTATCCCTTTAGCTCCTAATTAAAAAATGTACTATTTTAGGTGTGTGTAACATAAACATTTTTCGGATATTTTATTAAAAGAAAATTTAATATTTTTTATTTATGTGTAATGAGAAGTAAATACGTTACACATCAAAATATTTACAAAAAAATTGAAATCTAAATTAAGCACGTAATATTCGTCATAACATTTTTAATATAATATATTTTTTATTCGCCTACATATTAAAGTGTTACTTTATTACTGTGATTTGCGGCTGTAAAGTATCACTTTTCAACTATTTATTTTGTTGTTATAGCTACGTCCCAAAAAGTAAAAAGCATTCGTATTTGTTTAAATTCTATAAAATATAAAACTTTTTATCAAAGCAACCCTTAAATTCAAAATTTCATTATCCAATTAAAATAGTTGTTATCATTTGTTGTCATAGCTACACAATAATTTGGAAAAAATAATAAATATTTTGTCAAAGGCTACTTGTTCCACATATTTTTATTTTAAAATTTATGAAAATTTGTAATTTTACTTTAGAAAAACAACTTTTCTTAAAATATTTTGCTTGCGGCGAATAAAAAATAGTATATGATACACGGACATAAGCTATTTTGGACTTAATGTGGGTGCAAATCTTGGTTAGCGCCTCGATTTGCAAACTCCACATCCGTCCAAAATCTTTAGCTTTACGTCCTAGCATCATAATGTACTATTCGAGTACCAAGTTGAAAATGAAGATGGCAAGCTTTGATTTAGATTTCAATTTCTTAAATTTGTTTATAAATCTGTTAAATAAATTATATAATCAAATATATAATCATTAAATTTTGCTCATTTGTTACAAACATTATATTGGATAACTAGTGCGAACGCATTTTCTAAACAATCTAGATTATTTGTGTTGTTATTTTCACATAACTTACATTTTCTTTTCCAATTTCTCTATTCCTATTCAGTTTTCTTTTGTTATCAAAACTTTGGTGAGGTAGTATTTTTGTTGATAAATTTTGTATAAAAATATAATTATTATTATCATAGAAACAGATAATCCAATTTGGTAACCTTTACAAATGGAATATAAAGGCTCATTTTGTCCACTCCATCGAAGTTGTTTATTAAATTACTGATCATAGTTCCTTCAAATAAAAAGGAAAATTATTTTAACAATGATGATGATACTCGATCATTTGGTTTTCTACTTTATAAGAATAAAAGTACATAAATTTTAATCGTTCAGCTTTCAAATTGTTTTAAAAAAATTTTGGTTTTCGTAGACTCCAAACATAGAAAACGAAAAAAAAATGGAAAAGTTTTTAATGCTAGGAAATGTGAAGATTAAAAGAAAAAAAAATGCAATCTGTTGAACATGAAAATTGGTATTTGTTAATATGTAGAGGGTTAAAGTTATTCTATTAACCCTGGTAATGTTTACAAGTTTTTTACGTTGTGGTAATTGTATACTACGATTATTTTTTACATAGATATGTACCTTAGAATTAAAATGTAGAATATTTTAAAAGCACGTAGAATAATTTTAATAAAAATTGCAATTTTCTATGGTATTTATCGATTGTTTTCTACATATTTACATCATCGTTATCAAAAAATATCATCGTTATTGTTATCAAAAGCAAAGATCGTGAATTCTTGCCAAAATATTACTCTATTTGAATCCGTTTTTAAAATGAGATCAGTCTAGGAGGCTTTAGCTTTCATCAATTCAAGAACATCATTAATACTACAATTCTACCTTTGGTACAACTTTCTATAATACTTTAACTATATAAAAGTACAACGTAGAAGTCATGCTGTTTTTCAAATTCAAATAAAATATTAATTTAATTATACCTTTGCTATGATTTAATTTCAATTTTTTAAATAATGCTGTTACCGGTTTATTTACTTTTGATACCTGTAAATATATGCCCAGATTTACCCTTATATATGTCAAAATACAAATAAAGGGATTTATATCACTTTACAAAAAAACAGCTCATCTATATATTGACATAAAGTCATTTAGATAAAAATTCATCAATACGACCTAAATCAGAAAATAAATTGAAATATATTAATGAAATTTATATAAGAAAATGACATACGTGCAAACGAGGGCTTCAAGAAGACAATATTATTCGATAAAAAAAAATTGTTCGTATCAAATGGAAAGGGAATTGATAAGAAAATGGAAAACGTACAATTTATTATTCGTCGCCAAAAAGGATCAAACCATATACATACGAATTGAAATATATTAACATGAAAATGTTTTTTCGTGATATTTTCTTAAGTAAACATTATCCAAAATAGTTTCTGATCCTATGTTTTACTATAAAATTTTATGTAAATTAGATATAGTTTAATGTCGTATATTCACAAAAAAAACCAATCGGATATTTGTAAATGGTGTAGATTTTTATTATTTGTATGTTTAGAAATGAATAGTTATAGTGTTGTTTGTGTCGATATGTGAAATCGTTTTTTCTGGATATAAAAATATGTTGATTTTGCTAAGAAAATGTTCGTTTCCATTTTTTTTTGGAATAGATCGATTTTTTTTATTTGAATTAGCTTTAAAAAAACAAAGTTTAATCTTTGTAGATCCAAATTATATTTTTTGTCAAGAATATAGCTTGCAGTAAAAATAAAATTTAAATAAATTTATCTTTCGTAGATGAAACTTCCGTTTTATTTGTGCTCTTACTTGCAGCTATAAATCGTAACAACTTCAATCAATAACAAAACAAAATTTGAACGAAACGCAATCTTATACTTTATCACAAACAAAAACGACACTTGACAATTTTTTTTTCTAACAAAACGATATTCCTAAAGCTATTACCCAATCACTCAGTTTTTTTTTAACAACAACAACTACAAAAAACATTTTATTCCCAAATTTTTCTAAATAAATCTAACAAATAGAAAAATAAAATTTATTTTCCGTTTTCATATAAATTTGAATTTGAGAAAGTGAAACCTTTCAATAAAATTGATGATATAAACTAAGCTTGAAAAAATAAAATAACGAAATCGGAAATGTTGTGCAAAAACACAAAATAAAAATGAATCAAACAAAAAGCTTCAAAAGTTGTGAGACAGAAAAAAAACGATGTCACAAAAAATAATAATCAAAAAAAAAAAAATTAATTCAAATAAATAAAATAACAAAAGGTAATTTTTTTATGTTTTTTATTTCCTTGTATTTTGTTATTTCCTTGGCTTTTTGTTTTGCATGGTTTATCCAAATTTATGCGATATTTTGTCTCGGAAATTGAGGTTTTTTTGTTCAAGAAAACATTTCAGATTGAATTTGCACATGGCTTTTTGGGTTTGATATCCGTTTCAGTTTAGTTTTGCTAAGGTCGTTTTTGTACAAAAAAAACATCAAACGATTTCTTAAAAATTTGCTGTAGTTGATAAAATTATGTTTTTTTGACCTATGCGAACCATTTCTTAGTATAAGTTTTTATTGCCGAGTTTTTAAGCAAAACTTTTTTTTTTATTTTCAGGTAAGTTTTTCAACAGATTCACTTTTCAAAAATAAATGTAAGTCGACAAATTTTACTTGTTTTCTAAACGTTGATAGGTTATTATTTTGTTGTGGAAGTATATTCGCAAACTGTTGGAACTTTCTTCATCGCTTCAACTTATAATAAATTTCTTTAATTCTTCGAAGTATTATTTTGCAAATCTGGAATCAGCGAACAAAACACATTCACAATCTTTCGCAATATCTGATAAAATGATAACAGACATTATGACGTACCCAATAGAACACAATATAAATGGTAACATTTGGCGGTAGTATTTGACTTCACTTCACTTCATTCACTTTGTACTTATAATTATCAACTATGTGATTTTTGTCGTAACTGGCGGACAGCTAATGTTATAATATTTAATTAACATCAAATGCAAGCTCTTGTGAATGTCTTGTTTGTTGATTTTATTTCAATGCATTTGGATAGACAAATTTTTGGTTTTCGGACTGGCATGGATACATATAAATCTGATAATTTTCCAATAAGTGAGTAAGCCCTATGAATGTAGTTAACCATGCGAGAAACATTGATTGAGTGGATTGTTTCGGCATACTTGAAGTGACTGCCTTTGTAGTGTATTGATTGACATCGCAAATGATAATGTAACTGACAACTACAATTATTTGGATTTGAATCGCATATTCACCGGTGTCATCACCATACCCCTACACAACACTTTAAAAAAAAAATAAATAAAAATTATTCTTTTGACACACTTGACAATCTTCTTTTTTTGACAATTTTTTAATGCAATAATCTAGGTTTTGATCTCACATACCAATCCCGAAAATCAAGATTTCTCCACATTCTTTGTTCCTACTCATTATCACTTTTAAAATAAACGTTTTTGCTTAATGTGAACTTTTTTTAAGCAAAAAATATGCATATTTCCTTGTTTTGACACACTTGACGCCAGCAGACAGACATACATTTTTTGTTTTTTTGGAATCGTTGTGACCTAAAACGTCGAGAAATATCAAAAAAGTAGGGGTTAGAATTTCACTTTTGGCTCATGAATGTAATACTTAGGCCTTTTCAGACCAAAGTAACTAATGCACATGAAAAATTTGTTATTAAAAAGCATGGTACATTTTTTCTCTAAATGCCATAACCCTAATTTTTAATTAGAGAAAATTCTTTTGTAATTGTATCGTGAAACCTAAATAAATAGTGTCTATTTCTCCAGCCTGACATATGTGCCAGGCTGCTTATCTGAATTGTTCTTCTAGATGAACTCGCGACGCTGATTCGAAATCTGCTGTCAGGCTGTGTCAGGCTGCCCTTTTTCACGTAGTTTCGGTGTCAGGCTGCCGAAATACATTTCTCCGGCCTGACACCATTTCTCCAGCCTGACATCGTGTTTTCACTCCAAAACGCATTATTTTTAATTGTCAACACGTTTTTTGTACAAATTTACAAAAAACATGTTAGCCTGACACCTGCCTGACACAGCCTGACAATCTTAAAAAAATTAAAATTTTAAACTTTGAACGCTTATCTATCATTATATACGGGCACGTTTACAATCATTTGAAAAATACATGCAAAGGCAAGCATCAAAATGTATATTTAACAGTCCGTACAAACGCTAAATCGCTGATTGTTGAATGTGCATTTCGATGCTTGCCTTTGCATGTATTTTTCAAATGACGATTGATCGCTTGCTTTATAGTTTTTCAGTGAAATTTAATGATTATCATCGCGATATTTTGAAAGATCATATCAATAGATTATTGAGTACATCTCAGCTGAATTTTATTTTGATGTTTACTCTTTCATTTAAATAAAAAATATTAACAAAATAAAGTGAATGTTAAACAATGGCAAGAACGAAACCGAAAGCACACACACTCAGTATTTGCGTTAGAAGTAAAAGCATGTAAGTTTTCTTTCACAAGTGGAGACGGTTTCAACGAACTTGTACCATATATAAAAAGTCCAAGCGGCACGTATATCCGCTATAAATAGGTAGATTTCGAGATCAGACAGTTTTGTGTGCCAGTAGAATCTGATGTATCAGATAAGTTCAAACAAAACAAACTAATTTCAAACAGATATCGAACAAATTTTAAAAAGAAAATTAGCTACCTATAAGCAAAATTATATCTATCCAATTTTGCAACAAATATCAAATCTACCACAGAACATGTGTGTGACAATTTAGGACACAAACCTAATCTATATCATGTGTCGTGCAATTACTGCAAAATATCAAAATAGTTTATTTCTAAGAAAAAAAAATTTTTTTCTTCTATTCAAATCTTTTATATTTTGGACTGTTATAAGGTTGACATTGATTGTTATAAGGTTTGTGGAAATTGTAGTTGGGGATTGTTGTAAACTTTTTTGTTGAAGCCAACAAGTCAAAAACCTCTAACTGCAGAGGTTTATATTTATAAGAAACGGATTAAAATGTTTCCACAGATTTTAAATTTATGAAGATTTTAAAAATATTAGTATCGAAACGGCCGTTATAAAGGATTAAAAAAACAATTTTTTTTCTAGTATAAAGCCTCTAGTTCCTTAACCATGGGTCAGATTTTTCTGATTTATGAACTTGTCCAAGAAACTAATAAAACACACATTTTTAAGAAAGGTTTTTTGAGCTGGGTCCACAAATGCAACCGTGAGAGCACCGGATGATTCAAACGCATTTTGTGTTTTACAAGCTTTTTTGTTGGAGCCGCTCACTCAGAAACCTCCAACTGCATTAGTCTTTTTTTTTTAAAGAAACTGATTAAAAAGGTTTCAAAGATTCTAAATTTATGAAGTTTTTAAAAATATTAAAATCCAAACGGCCGTTATAATGGATCTAAAAACCAGAGTTTTTTTCTAGTATAAAGCTTTTAGTTTCTTAATCATATGTTGGATTTGGCTGATTTACGAACTTGTCCAAGATATTAATAAAACGCACATTTTTAGAAAAGGTTTTTTGATCTGGCTTTACAAATGCGACCGTGAGAGTGCCGGTTGTTTCAAAAAAAAAATGTTTTTTGCAAACTTTTTTGTTGGAGCCGCTCACTCAGGAACCTCTAACTGCAGAGGTCTATTTTTAAAACAAATTGATAAAAAAGATTCCAAAGTTCCAAAGATTCTAAATTTGTTAAATTTTTTTGAAATATTAGTATCCAAACGGCCGTTATAACGGTTTTAAAAAATCAATATTTTTTAGAAAAAAGGCTTTAGTTCCTTAACCACGTGTCGGAATTTGCTGATTCACGAACTTGTTCAAGATATTTTTATAACACACAAGTACAGAATTTTTTTTGATCTACCTCAACAAATGCGACCGTTAGTAGAGTGCCGGTCGTTTTCGTTGTATCTCATATCGTTTATATATATATATATATATATATATATATATATATATATATATATATATATATATATATATATATATATATATATATATATATATATATATATATATATATATATATATATATGTATATATATATATATATATATATATATATATATATATATATACGTATATATATGTGTATATATATATATATATATATATATATATATATATATATATATATATATATATATATATATATATATATATATATATATATATATATATATATATATAAATTTTTTTTTTTGTTTTTCCGTCTCCGCTTATCATATATAGTCGTTTGGCACAAACATTTTTCCGAAATTCCGAGATAAAGCCCATTGCAATAGGTAGATTTTTATATGAAATCTACCTAAAAGTATGGGAGAGATAGCATCAACTTGTCTTAAACCGCAGTCGACCTTAAAAACTTTGATATTTCGTTCTCTACTCGTACACAGCATTAAGAGATCTGTACTGTCATTTTGCATAGTGATACCAGTTTATCAGGAATTCTCATTGACACCAGAGCAGACCATAGAGTCTCTCATTCGAAAGAGTCGTAGTCTGCCTGAAATCAATGAAGAGTTGGTGCACAGGTATGTTGAACTCTTGGCACTTTTCCAAAATCATCCCACCTCGTAATACCTCGGCCCCGCCGGAAACCACACTGATATTCTCCAAACAGTTGTTCACCAAAAGGATTGATTTTGGATAGCAAAATGTAGAAAAAGATCTTATATGCTGTGCAAAGGAGAGCGATTCCTCTGTAGTTTGCACATTGTAGGCGATTACCTTTTTTTTGGATTGGAATAAGCATAGCTGTGTTCCAGTCCTGTGGCATGGTTTTAGTCCTCCAGATCATTTGAACAAGCTCAAACAATCTTAAGGATAGAGTTAAAGGCGATATCGAAACCTAATTTTTATCAGGATGTAACATATGTATGACTAATCTAATAAACATACAATACATATGTTATTCTTCCCATTAAATTAACTTATATAGTTACACAAGTCATCAACCAAAACAAATAACAAATAATATACAACAAACTAAGCTCAGATATCTAAATTCTCATAATGTATTTTAAATGATGTAATTTAACTTATATAAAATTATATTAAATTTGATGAATACAACCTAAAAATATTACAAAATGAAACAACATTAAATTTACGAAAATAAATATAATTTCCGCTGAATAAGGTAAATATATTTATTTCATATATAACTGACCGATATTACCTTTTTATAATAGATCGATCGTTAATTGGATGATCGATTAATTTATTAAAATAAATATAAGCCTGAGAGGGGATTATAGAATATACCGGCGAAATCATATACCAATTATTGTACTATAAATTAAATGAAAATTGCAATCAAAAATCAATCAATAAACTTATCTTAAAGTTTAAAGTTTAGTTTTATTTAAATCTTTTACTGAAAGAAAGTCTGCCCAATAGGACTTAGTCTACAGGTTTAGCATGGGGTTCCCCCAGCATAAAGACTCTCTTTCCATCATATACTAAATAGAAATCAAGGGGACATCACATCAAGGCAGATCAACCAGATACGTCCACCAAAAGGACATCATACCAAGCTGACCGATTGAGACATACTGTAAAGCTAGGTTGGAGCAGCAAATTATCGCCATTAATTTGGTTTGCGTTAAAAATACCGTGCGTTTGGTCATGGAAAAGAGCCAATCCCCGCACGTACGATATTGGTTGTGAAGGAAAATGTACTGATAATGGCTGTGCCGCTCGTGTGCGATGCATATCTGATGACTCAAATGTATACACATAAAAATAACAAACATCGACGAAAATTACGCACATGACTCCAAATTTAAACGTAGAATTCAGCAAACGGACAAAGCGCTATTTGAGAAAATTCTAAAGCATAAATCAGCATATTTGGTCCGAAACGAGTTAGCAGAAAAACTGATGGATCAAGACGATTTCGAGCCACCCATTCTTCCGAATGACAATGCACTTCGTATCAACAAGCACAAAAAGAAACGCCAAAGGACAATGCAGTCTAAAAAGACAGTCTAAAAAGCTTATTTTTCGTTTTAAAAGACAAACATTTTATCTTTTCGGGTAAAATCGGTATAAAAATTAGCGAAATAGACACTATTGACATCTTTTTTAAAAAAAAAAGTGATTGTTTTGTCTTATTCGCACACATGTATTTACGTAACTTTTTCTTTATTCTGTTTTTTCTTCTTTTAAAAAAGATGTGTGTAAATACAACTTTATGCGATAAAATGGATAAGTTTAATTTATATATGGTACAAGTTCGTTGAAACCGTCTCCACTTGTGAAAGAAAACTTACATGCTTTTACTTCTAACGCAAATACTGAGTGTGTGTGCTTTCGGTTTCGTTCTTGCCATTGTTTAACATTCACTTTATTTTGTTAATATTTTTTATTTAAATGAAAAAGTAAACATCAAAATAAAATTCAGCTGAGATGTACTCAATAATCTATTGATATGATCTTTCAAAATATCGCGATGATAATCATTAAATTTCACTGAAAAACTATAAAGCAAGCGATCAATCGTCATTTGAAAAATACATGTAAAGGCAAGCATCGAAATGCACATTCAACAATCAGCAATTTAGCGTTTGTGCGGACTGTTAAATGTACATTTTGATGCTTGCCTTTGCATGTATTTTTCAAATGATTGTAAACGTGCCCGTATATAATGATAGATAAGCGTTCAAAGTTTAAAATTTCAATTTTTTTAAGATTGTCAGGCTGTGTCAGGCAGGTGTCAGGCTAACATGTTTTTTGTAAATTTGTACAAAAAACGTGTTGACAATTAAAAATAATGCGTTTTGGAGTGAAAACACGATGTCAGGCTGGAGAAATGGTGTCAGGCCGGAGAAATTTATTTCGGCAGCCTGACACCGAAACTACGTTAAAAAGGGCAGCCTGACACAGCCTGACAGCAGATTTCGAATCAGCGCCGCGAGTTCATCTAGAGGAACAATTCAGATAAGCAGCCTGGCACATATGTCAGGCTGGAGAAATAGACACAATAAATACGAGTTCGGAAGACCCCAGCCATTTTATCTAATTTTGAAATGAAGCCAAATCATCCATTTTCAAGTGAACCTGGATCATATATCAGAGTTTCATCAAAATCCCATGCGTGTTTGTCAATTAACAGGCTTATATAAAATAATATTTCTGAAAAAATGTTTCCAAAGGTCGTTAGTAATTGAACCAGATAGGTTGTTCTGAATTTGTTTAAATCGTTAATGACTTTAATAAAAGAATGAAGTGAAAGAGGATGTTTGCAATAAACCTTTACATACAGAATGGGTATAACACCCATCTCATAGTATTGACCACATCCACGGAGCGACCTTGAAACGGATATTTGGTAAAAGTGGGACAAAGCAAGTGAGCATGAGGATGTTTAGTTTCCATTCATTTTTAAAACAATTCCATCATCATAATACCCTAAAACCCGTCTTCAAATATTTGCAATGTATATCAACATAAAAAGTTGAATGTTGTTAAACTTAAATTGAATTTAGTAAAATTTATACCTTTTCTTGCTGTAGCATTTCCCATCAAAAATTTAAGAAAAAGCTTACAGCCGTAGCTTTCATGTAACCATCAAACTTTTCCTCTATAAACATACAATATTCAAAGCTCTATTAACAACATCAATGTCATCACAATCATAAACAGAAATAAATAAAAAAACAAAAATCAAAAGAAAAAATTTATGAAATTTTCCAATTTTAAAATTCAAGAAATTCCATATAAATTCAACAAATTTTTTTTTTGTAATAAAAAGGAGTTAAAATAACAATAGAGAAAAAAATGAAAATTTTTGCTTTTATTTAGAGCAAATACACATATATATATATGTATAATAAAATTACAAAAGAAACAGAAAAAAAATGTCATAAACATTTTTTTTTTACTTTAAGAGAAATGAAAAGGGAAATGGAAATGAAACGGGGGAAATGAAACGTAAGATATTTGTGAAAGAAAAAGTATTAAGGAGTTTAAATGTGTTGAGAAATGGAATTGAATTAGAAATTTTTCGTGAAATAACTTTATGATTTAAAATATTTTTGTTTTGAAGTTTTGAAGGTAAAGTTATTTAAGAAAAAGAAAAACATAAAGCTCTGTTTATATTTTTATGGTAGAATATTTTGACAAGGCTTGATTTAGTGAAATTAAATCAAAATCAACGTCTGGTACGCAATTATTTAAAAAGTTTGATTTCACCTGTATGCATCCTATTTCACCACTGTTTCAATTCCAATTGTGTAAATACATCTAAATTTCTAAACAGTTGCCAAAACATTAGATTGTATTACAAGAATTGTGTGAATGTTCTACGAGAATGACGGTTTTAAAACACGGGCGAAGCAAGTGGTACTTTAAGCAAGTTTTTCTTTGTGCTTTCTGCTCTCTTTTCTTTATGCTTTTCTCTAAGCAAATTTTAACTTATGCTTGCATTACGCACTAATGCGTAATGAAATAATAAGTGTTTTTAATTCACGATATTTGAATTCTAATTGCATTTAAAGAAATGAAATGGAAAAAATGTAATGGAAATTAGAGTATTAGATTGGTTTCGTTTTTGTTTATAAAAAGCTTCTTGGTTTTATTATTTGTTTTAGTTTACCAAGCTAACAAGATTTAGAGTATGTTTTTGTTTTGGTGAAATTTATGTAGCGATTTCGTCTAAGAAACTTAGAACAAAACCACTCCACTCCATTTAATGTAAATGCTTTTTAAATAATAACATCTTCAAAAAGAAGGCGACATATAATCTGCCACTAGCTAACCTTTTCTAACTGTATCTCTTGATTTGCAGTAACCAAAGCTAGATTAACTTAAACACTACTTAGAAAATCTTTTTTTTAAGCATAAATAATTTGTGAAAAACCGGCATTTAAACAAATTTAATGATTAGAAAAAGTTCAAAGGGTTCTAGTAATTAAAATTCAGAGTCTCTTTAAAATTAAATTGCAAGAAAACGGCACTTCTGCGGTGGAAAAATGAGAAACTAGACCATCACAAAAAAAACAGCTCAGTTATTGATAACATTGTTTAAAATATTAAAAAGAAATTTTTGTTATAGAAAAATTAATTTCCAAAGATGTACATCTGGAGATGCATTTCTTAAAAATTAATATTCTTCGAACAAAAACAAGCCTATTCTTTATTTTTTGGCTTCTTTTAGGTTGAGGTTGAACTTCATTTTGCGCAAAGAAACATTTAAAATGCTTTACCTACAGCGCTATCTATAAATTTGGATTTCATATGATTTTTAAGGCAAATATACCAATCAATTACATTACAAACACAAATAAAACCGTTAGTATTAAATAAGTCTTTTCCTTACATTTTCAAATCAAAATTTGCCTGTATTTGTTTTTTCCTTCCAGAAACCTTTCGAACAACCCTGTTCTTAAATTGAATACTTTAAAATATGGAGGGGCTGAAATCTCACAGCTCTGAAATATCAAGATTTCGGTCTGGGTTAAGGATTTTGATATAGTTTTCGGCAAAAAACTTTTATGAGGACGGGGTTTTTAGTTTTGGGCAGCGATGTATATCAAACATAACTCTTTGTACAAGTATTTTTTATCTCTGTTTAGAAATTTATTACAAAACTAACACGAAACATCAATACGTTGCCGGAAAATTATAATCAAAATTTCACAAATATTGTTAAATTAAATAAAATCAAACTTTTTTCATAATTCCAAAAATATTCCGAAAATTAGAATAAAATCAAATACTTAAACTTTTTCTAAATTCCAATAATATTCCAAAAATTTTTAACAATTTAAACATTTCCAAAATTCTAAAAATATTGTAAAAATTATTACAAATCAAAAATCCAAACTTTTTTCAAAATTCCAAAAATTATTACAAAATCAAAAATTTTTTAATATTTCAAAATTCTAAAAATATTCCAAAAAGTCTTACAAAATCAAAAAATGAAACTTTTTTCAAAATTCTATGTATATGTATAAAATTCAAAAATTCTATTTTTCTCAAAATTCTAAAAATATTGCAAAAATTATAACAAAATCAAAAATTGAAACTTTTTTCAAAATTCCAAAAATTAGAATAAAATCAAATATTTAAACTTTTTCTAAATTCCAATAATATTCCAAAAATTCATAAAAATTCAAACTTTTTCCAAAATTTTAAAAATATTGCAAAAATTAGTACAAAAACAAAAATTGAAAATTTTTTCAAAATTTCAAAAATTATAATAAAATCAAAAATTAAAAATTTTTCTAAATTCTAAAATTATTCAAAAAATTCTTACAAAATCAAAAATTAAAACTTTTTCCAAAATTCTAAAAATATTGCAAAAATTATTACAAAATCAATAATATAAACTTTTTTCAAAATTCCAAAAATATTTCAAAAACTATAACAGATTCAAAAATTTCCATGTCCAATTTCATTTTCAATTACATTTACGTCATAAAAACAGCTACATTTTTTTTTCAAAATATTTGTCTAAAAAATAAATGAAATCATTTTTTGACACACTTGACATTATTTTTTTGACAAACTTATAATGCCATAATTCTCTATAATAATAATAAAATTTCATGTCATACATACTATTAATTTTATTTATTTCTAAAAAAATTGGGTTAAAAAATAAATAAAAACCTATCTTTTGACACACTTGACAACATTTTTTTGACAAACTTATAATGCCATAATTCTCAATGATAATAGTAAAATTTCATTTCAAACAAACAATTTTATTTTTTTCCAAAAAATTCGGTAAAAAATAAATAAAAATCTTTCTTTTGACACACTTGACAACATTTTTTTGACAAACTTATAACGCAATAATCTAGTTTTTGATCTCACATACCAATCTCTACCATCAAGATTTCTCCAAATTCAATGTTCCTACTCGTAATCAGTTAAAATGAACGTTTTTTAAGCCAAAAATATGAAATTTTGCTGTTTTTGACACACTTAATGATTTTTTTGACATACTTCCGGTACAGTTATCGAACACAGCGTCCTTTCGGACCTGTCCCTTGAGTATACTTATTTTTAGAAAAAAAAATTTTTTGAAATCCCTCTAGCGGTTTTCCCTGCAGCGTAGGTAATGACGGCGGCCGGACAGCCGGCCCGCCGGCAGACAGACATACATTTTTTTTTTTACTTTTTTAGAATCAGTAGGTGCTAAAACGTCGAGAAATGCCAAAAAAAGCGGGAGTAAGAATTTCAGAATTTGAACCCATGTAATACTTAGGTCTTTCAGACCGAAGTAAATGTTTATAAAAACTCTTGAATTTTTTATTTCAACTTTTCCCTTTGTATGTCAAGTATAAAATCGATTCAAAATGGGCTCCAGCGTTAGTCATTCAGATCACGATTGCATCAGAATTTAAAATTTTTGATCTGAAATGTACATCTCTAAAGCTTAATATCATTTGAACAAAACAAACGCTATCTGCAAATTTTGGCATGTTTCAGGATATAAATTTGGCACTTTGTTAGGAAATCGGACTTTTATTCAAACAACACTGGGAATCCTGACTGGGGAGTGCGGGAATCTTCTATGTTATCACAGTTATTAATAAAAAAATATTCAAAAAAAAAATTCTATCGATAAAACGATATTCAAATTTGACTAACAAAGAAAATAAATTAACACCAAAAAAATTTCATAATTTCAAAAAAAATTATGTAAATTAAATCAAAAAAATTATATAAATAAGTTTAACAAAGCTTACATTAATATGTGTATATGATGATCTACTTCTTGCTCACATAAATTGATAACATCTCCTTCTTTGACTAGCTCTAGAATTGTTGTTTTAAATCAGGTGCTCCTTATCCATTAACTTGTTGGCTCCAATGTAATATTTGAATTCATATCCCTCTCTGCTATTGACTCTAATATTTTATCCTTTGTCCTTGTTTCCTTTTATAATTTTCAAACATATGCAAATCTTTCCCAAAATTCTTTATATCTTTAGATGGCGATTGATCATAAATGATTTCCTTATAACTTGTTCAATTAAAGGTTTGTTGAATTTGCGTTCATGAACTTAAACAATAAGTCATTTTAAAATAAATAATACAACGAACATCTTTTGGTGACATCTTTTGACATTTTATTAATTTATTTATCTACTTATTTTCTCAATTAAAAAAAAAATTTGTAAAAATAAACTTCCACAATGTATTCCTTTTTTATTTTAATTTTTCTAATAACATTAAATTACAAAAAAGGGCACGATACCACTATCTTTTCGATTTAATTTAATAATCTCCTCGATCGAACAAAATGAACGATTAAGTTTTAACGTTTTAAGATTCCCATCTCTTGCTTCCTTCTATCTCCTGATAATTTTAATCCTCAAAATTTTAAAATCAAAGTCAAAAAATTACTCAAAGAAAATTGATAAATACTCGTGAGCCCTAGCTCCGTTGTAAGCATGGTATCTTCGGATATTCAAAGACGTTTATCTATAATTTATTATAGATTAATTTATGGTTAACATTAAACATGCCTAGCTTGAATAAAAAAATATCGTACACAATTTAAAAATTTCCAATCTAAATTTCTATTTCCATGTATCATCTCAATATACATCACTATTCACATGAGAAAATATTCCCCTCCAAAAACAGACAACCACTCTTAATATTTATAGAAGCATAACTATATTCCGTCTACATATAATATTATGACTAAGCTTTACATAACAGAAATTTCTATGTAAACACAAACAAGTATTGTTAATTGATATTGAGTGACGCATCAAAGCAATTAAATGAAACAAATGTTAAACTATTATTGGCTAACTTATGGAACACATAAACGCTTTTATGTTTCTTTGAATTTAAAGGCCAGAACCGAAACAAATTAGCAAACTATTAGCGGATTTATTTCAATACAAAAATTATTATTTTAGATTAAAACTCGAAATAGTCCATCGTTACAACTTTCACATTGTGAAGAAAAAAAAAACGCATAAAATGTTTAACCTAAGGCATCAACGCCATCTTAAAAAAAAAATGTTTCTAATATTTTTAATAGTGAAAGTAAAAAGTTTACAATGTATTTTTTATAGGCAGCATTTTATCATTCCATCGCACAGACAACATTTGATATCGAGCAAACCGTTCACTTGCAATTTGATTTAAAAGTTGTTCTGAATTTGAATTTCCAGAAATCTTTGTAGTCATTCCGTGCTTAAATTTAACACTTTAAATTTGTTTAAAAAAAACAGGTGTTCTGTCTGTTTTTCACTTATACTCCTTGTATGCGAAGTCCAACAAAAACTTCTTTATATCTCACTTTGTCGGTTTCTCCCACAAAGGACATTTAAGAGCGTTTTCCAAGTCAAAAGATATGTATAATCCTTTTTCCTTTCTATATATCCCTCCACAACATATTTAATCACACCGAGTGCTTCCTTTGTTCCAATTTCCTTTCTAAATCCAAGCTGTCACTCTTCTATCACTTTTCTGATTCGCGTCTTTAGCTCTCTCATCAGAATTTTTGCTGCACTTCAAGACTGATTGTTCTGTGTTATTCACATTTTTTCGTTCCTCTTTTATTTGCCAGTGGAATTATTTTGGTTCTCAAAAAGTCCTTCAGTCATTCCCCAGTACCATATATTTTATTACACAGTGATGTTAATTCTCTAATGCCAAACTCCTGCAAACACTGTAACAGCTCCACTGGCAATTCATCTAGTTCTGCTGCTTTACCATTTTCCATTATTTTCATTGCCAGACACATCTCAACCAGTTTCAGTTCAACGTTTCATCGTTTCACGCTTCCACTTCTACCTCTACGTTTAAGACCTTTAATTTATCCTCCGTTTTAAATAGTTCCTGTAGGGGCTCTTCCCATCTTTTCAGGATTTGTTTTTCCTCTTTTAGTACTCCCCCTTTATTTGCTTTATATAATTGTTATCTTTCAATTCTGTTCTTTCCCTATTTTGCAGTAAATTCTCACGTGTTGGTAGTTATAACATAAAACACGAACTATTAACTTTTTTTCTTTACAAAACTCAATCAGTCTTTAACGTCTCTCGTTTCTCGATCCTAACCAAGATATCTCATCTTATCCCACTCCTTTTAAATTTTTTCATATACTTTATCCGCCCCTTTTCTTTTCATAAACAAATGTGAGGGGGGTATTTTGGTGCAGCATTTATTTTTGTGACTATGATTCTATCATAGTTATATATTACCTTACCTATACATGTCTAAAGTCTCATGTTTACAACAAATCCAACTCCATTTTTTTCATTCCTTAACTCAACTGAAATAAAACACAGCATCATCAACATGTTCTTCACCGTCTACTTCTTATCTAACTTTACTTATTTCAATTATGTCCATGTTGTTCCTATTTATTTCCTTTTTAAAGTTTACAAGCTTCTCCGACTTCAACACATTTCTCACATTCCATGTTCCAAATCTAATTTTATTATTCTTCATCATTTTCTCCATACGTGACTTCTTTGTACACTTACTTAATCTTTCAAATTTTATTTTGGAATACTTTATAAATCTATGGGGTCATATCTTCATTGGGGTCCTTACCTTACCATTGACACTTCAGAGGTTTACCTAAGGATAATTATTAATGAGTGAACTCCCGGCAAAACAAATTTATAGTAAATGTGTTGTTATGAAAAAAGACTATCCAACTGTTGATAGCAAATTAAAGTGATCAGATAACAGAGGACGTCAAACAAAAATAGCACACTTCTAACATCATTTAGACTCTTCAATCGAGGAATTACTGAGCCTACACTAACGTGCTCCACATTTATTGAAAAATTAAATAACTTATTCTACTGTTTTTAAATTGCTTTTGTTAGTCCCGTAAAATAATAAAACGTATATTTTACAACTTGTCGGTTTTCCATATTTTCTCCCTCTGATTAACTCCGAACTTAATGGATAGACAAATTAAAAAGCTTATCTTGAAAGAGCGAATTTCAGAAGAAAAACATGAGGAAGGATATAATCCTCATGCTTACATTTTTTGGAATTGGGGAGTTTGATAACACCATTTTAAACCTTTCAAGGCGGTTTAATTTTAAGGACCACTTTAAATAAAAGTCCGGTTTCATTTATTGTTTAAATGGTGACCCCACACTGTTTTTTGAAAAAATTCTTAAGTACCAAAAATTTTATAGTTTTAATCAAAAACTTTAGATAAGGTTAAATTATATTTATAGTTCTATGTCATGTTCGAATGTCAAATAATGCGTTACCTTTTTACGTACCGCCTCATTTATAACTAAATTAGGTGTTTATTGAAATGACACCTCTGCCAACTAAATAGAAATAGTTCTTTTTTTTTGAAAAAGCTCATTTCTTTTGTATTGAAATATTTATGTGATCGGAAATATGTTACTTGGTATATTAAATTAAGTTGATCGGACGCAGTTTTTTGAATTAAATTGTCCTAAATATTTTTCACTTGAACCTAAATTATTTTGATAAAAATTGTTTGAGCTTTGACGAACAATATTGAGAAAATTATACTAATTATCAGATTTTCTAGATATGGTGTGTTTTTGTCAATTTTTCTCTAGCTCCTCACTCTACTCTTTACGCTAAAATTAATACTTTTAATAAATGTTATGTTTGTTTCAGTTCCTTTAATATCCCGATTTTAATTACAATTGTCACCAAAAATAAATTAATCAACAGATTAATATTTCAGAATTAAAGCTTAAATTTTCTGCTACATAATTAAATCTGTTCTAGCCCATCAATTTCTTTTACACTTTTAATTTATATTCGCTGTCAACTAAATTAAATAATATAAACCAAAAGCGAAAAAACTGAACAAAATTTTAAGAAATTTTTTTGTTCCTATTACATCTAGCAATTTAATTTAATTTCCTTCGCTAAATTTTTCATTAATTTTAAATAATAATTTTCATTCGCGTATCTTTTCACATCATTTATTTTTTTAAAAAATAAATTAATATGAAAAGAAAAGAAAAACAAAAAAAAAATTCATTTTCTTTTTATGTATATTACAACGACTTTTTTTTCATTTTTCATAAAAGCTTTTGCGTATTTATTTTACCAATTTACCTCAACTTAATTTATTTTACTCTACTCAGTTTTCATTTTTCAATTTTTTTTGTTTTTCTGTTTTAATTTTTTGCGTTTTATTTTCAATTTCATTTAATTTTCTCTTTTAAAGAAAACGAAGAAGTAAATAGAATAATTTTCATTTTCTCATTTTGAGTTGTTTGTTTGAAGATGAAAAATAGAAGTTCGTGATGGAATGGATTAAGAGAAGTGTCTTGGTGATTTTTCATTTTCTTGTTTTTTTTTATGTTCGTTGTTATAGATCATCACTGTAGGTATTGTTAAACGAAAGAAACAATATTATGTGATTATCCTATGGTTGTTTTGTTGGTTGGTATGATGCGTTTAATATGTTGAGTTTGATGTGGAATGAAAATTGAAAATAAATAATTATGTTGGGGTTGATTTTGTTATTCGGTGTTTGAGATTTGTCTGCACGAGCGAAAAATATTTTGATTTTATATTTGGATTCTGAAAGTTCATGGTTGGATATTTTTTTATTATAAAGTTTTAACGCGTTTCTAATGATGGAATTTATTTTAAGGGATGAATTATAGATAATTATAAAACATAAGGAGAGTTGAACTAGTTATTGAGTTCACAAAGCTCTGCAAATATTTGTTATATATGATATCACAGCTTGACATTGAACGTTTTGTTTCTTTGTCAAACAAAAGAGGGCAACCGTTTTTGATTTCAATACTAAGCTATATATCGTCATGAACTAAAATCATATGTAATACTTTATCAATCTTATACTGTTGAAATTTAAACATGAATATCTTCTATATTTCAACCATATCCTACCCACAGTAGTTTTATACATTTTACATTTAATCATAAAACAACAATATTAATTATATCGCTCAAGTTCCAAAATAAAATAAAATTTGTTCAACCAGAACAAAAAAACATTTGATTCAATAACTTATACATTCAATCAGCATCAACATTAATATAATCATATTTATCTGTTTCATTTATACAAATAAAATTAATAAAAACTTCAACCTTTTCCGTAATACAACCCTATTTTAATATTCCAACAATAAACCTTCATCTTTTTAGACAAGCGATTGTCATACTTTTACACGTGGAGTGATTGTTTGATAAATAATGTATAAACTAATCAGTTGTTTATTTTGACAAAATTGACTACAAAGTATTCGAAAATTACATATATACAAAACAAATTTTGCCAAGTTTTCCTTTATATACGCATACTGTATAGTTTTAAAAGAAAACAACAATAAAACTGTCAACTTCGTTCGTTTTAACCAAAAAACTCTTTACTTTGTGATGTATTCATAGTAACACTTGGAACTGAGTAAAATTTTTGAATTTTGAATTTATGTATGAGTTTTGAGTCACATTTTAAACATAATATAATACATTTTTAGATAATATTAGGTTAAATTGATGTTGTTACAAATAACTTGGGAATTACAATTGAAAACCTAACTAACTAAATTAATTGAAATATCAAAAATATGATTTACTTTTAAGAGCGGCTTACCGTTTCAAAGTTGTATTAACCAAATAAGGCTAATATGTATACCTCCAACCCCCAACCTTCAACCTCCAACCTCTAACATTCAACCTCTACCTCCAACCTCCAACCTCCAACCTCCAACCTCCAACCTCCAACCTCCAACCTCCAACCTCCAACCTCCAACCTCCAACCTCCAACCTCCAACCTCCAACCTCCAACCTCCAACCTCCAACCTCCAACCTCCAACCTCCAACCTCCAACCTCCAACCTCCAACCTCCAACCTCCAACCTCCAACCTCCAACCTCCAACCTCCAACCTCCAACCTCCAACCTCCAACCTCCAACCTCCAACCTCCAACCTCCAACCTCCAACCTCCAACCTCCAACCTCCAACCTCCAACCTCCAACCTCCAACCTCCAACCTCCAACCTCCAACCTCGAACCTCCAACCTCCAACCTCCAACCTCCAACCTCCAACCTCCAACCTCCAACCTCCAACCTCCAACCTCCAACCTCCAACCTCCAACCTCCAACCTTCAACCTCCAACCTCCAACCTACAACCTCCAGCCTCCAACCTCCAACCTCCAACTTCCAACCTCCAACCTCCAACCTCCAACCTCCAACCTCCAACCTCCAACCTCCAACCTCCAACCTCCAACCTCCAACCTCCAACCTCCAACCTCCAACCTCCAACCTCCAACCTCCAACCTCCAACCTCCAACCTCCAACCTCCAACCTCCAACCTCCAACCTCCAACCTCCAACCTCTAACCTCCAACCTCCAACCTCCAACCTCCAACCTCCAACCTCCAACCTCCAACCTCCAACCTCCAACCTCCAACCTCCAACCTCCAACCTCCAACCTCCAACCTCCAACCTCCAACCTCCAACCTTTCTTTAATATCAACAAAATTAGTGAAAATTATTTTTATTTCTTATCTGTTAGCCAAATATTTAAATGTTTTGATTGCTGATTTTTTTTATTTAAATTGTATCGTTCAAAAAATTGCGAAAAATGACGTCTCATTTTCAAATGCAATCACACACATACATTTTGTTGTAATGTACATCTTAAAAATACGACCACATTTGCCGCAGTGACATTACCAAAAATATTGGTCTAGAAAAGGTTGGTAACGTATTTGAAGATCTAGTGATAAAAGTCATACAAAAAATATTTTTGTATATAAGCCTGAAAGTCCTGAACTTAAATGCTTTTAAACTTCAATTAAATTTAAAATATGGATTAGAATATGTAAAAAACACTTAAAAATTAGTAAAATAAAAATGTGCACAAATTGTGCATAGACTCGTGCACCATGCACATAATGTTCGTCGGGCTCCATCCTTCAAACTCCAACCAACAACCTACAACCTATAGCCTCCAACCCCAAACGTCAACCCCCAAGCTATAACCTTTCAACCTTAAACCTCCAACCTCTAACCTGAATATCTCAGTTCATGCACCTCCATTGCGTAGCTCAATCAAATTTTTGCATGGATATTTAATCTGAACTGAATTTGGCTAAAATAAAATTGCATGTGTGGGGCGAATCAAGATTATTGATTGATTTAGACTGTTCCAGAGCTTACAAAACACTTGCACGAATTTTACTATGTTCTTGTATTCATTCAAGAGATACCTTCTCTTTCTAAGAAAATTCCACTATTTGAATGTTTGTAATGATTTCCTAACTTAACATGCCATAATTTTAAATTTCAAAGTAAAATAATACTAATCTCACACAAAGCAAAATCGTAAGAACAACAAGGTTCTTGAACCAAAAAAAATTCATGCACAATTCAATTATAAATTTTGTTTTTATGATTCAATTTCCAGCACAATAGAATCACAACAATTACTTCATTTACGTAATTGTTTTGCTTATCAAAATCATCAAAATTTATTCATAAAACAAAACCAAAATAACAAAAGCTTTTCTTTTCAAAAAATTGGTAATCATAAATGAGATGTAGAAGTGGAAAATTAAGAAAAATGAACAAAACCAAAAACAAAAAATTGTTGTGTTAGTATTTTAATTATTTTTCAAAATTTAAGGTGAATTTGAGGTGAAATTTTAAAAAAGATTAATTTGAAATCTTTCATAAATACAAAATGTTGAGATAATCATTTATATAAGAAAAATGATTTTCTTCATAACTAAACAACTCAAATTAAAACGATTTTTCTAAAATGATCTCAATTTTCGTACTTTCAAAAAATAAAACAAAAAGGAATCGACCCAAAACGAAAGTATAAGAAGAAAAACAACAAAATGATTTACGACTTTCATTTCGACTGAGCTTATTTCATTGAGCTTATTTCTAAACTTTTCTTCCCTCTTGACTTTATCTCAATTCTCAACCAATCATATCATCTTCTTGAAAATTTATTTTCTGTTTTGTTTTAGTACTTTTCTTTTCTTATTTCCCTTTTTTTGTGTTAGATTCTTGTTGTTGTTTTGTTTTAAGTTTACGGTTCAGTCGATAAATCAATTAAATGAAAATGTGGAAAAGTGAAATTTGATTTTAAGTTAACGTTATAAAAGTAAGTTTTCATGTAAATTGATGTTAGATGAGAGTGATTTATGTGAAATTAAGATGAGTAGTTGAGATTTTACAGTTATTTTTTTAGTTTGATTTCATTTGTTTCCTATTTGTGTCTAATGTCTAATTTAAATGGTGTTGCGTTTGGTTTTTCTTTTTTTTTTTTAAGGGACGGTAAGGAAGGCATAAGTATTTTTCATTTATATTTGATTCTCATTATTTATTTTTGTTTTTCTACTTATGTGGGTTTTCGTTAAGGTTATATATTGATAAGCTTTTAGTTTTAAGGGAAAATTATTGTATATTACAGCTGTAGTTGAATGGTGAATTGTTTTTATAAGAGGATTGAAACTAAATATTTATGAAATATGCATAATTTCGTTTTGTTTTTATTGTTTATTTTGATGAGTAAACATTGATTAATCGGTTTATGTTTTGCAAGCATTTTATATAAAAGGATCTGACGTTGTCAAAATTAATCTATTTTGGATATTATTTTGATTTGTTCGTGTTTATTTTTTGTGTAAGAAGAATTGATGATATTCTTAACTGCTTATAATTATATTGCTGTAAAAATTAGAACTGCTTGACAATCAAAACAAATAAGTATTTTCATTTATGTCGTAAAATCTGTCTTAATTCATGCTTATCACTTTATATATTTATAACTCAAGAAAGCATATGCACATCTAGTACATCAATTTTACAGGTATTCTACATGTAATTAAAATCTTGCTCAAATAACCTAGGATGTAACTAATATAAAACCCGTTGTCGGAGGAGATGTTGATTTAATTTTTGATTGGTATTGATTTTAATTTTTACGCATGATGCTTTTAATATTTTTTAATTTTTGATCAAAAGGTGTGACAAACCCGGGTACTCCAGTTCCTGCTGCCATGCGAGTTAATGTGAGATTTTATATACCTCTAGCAATAGCCCAGGTGATATTTAAAAAACACTGGCAGTTGAATTCTATTCATCGCACCCTCGATCTGAGTTATGCAGTATTTATTTATGATGTCATGCTATTGCTTGTTCGAAGAAATGAACCTCCATATAACTCTAAATGTGGGTTTTTTACTTTTAATCATTGAGTCCTTACTATATTTATTTTTTTTTATTTATTTATTTATTTATTTTCAAAGAAATACACAGTTAAGATAAAATATCTTATAATCAGGACATCTCTGTCCTACAACTGTACGTAGTACATATATTAAGTTTAGTGAATAAATAATTCATTCATTTGTTATTGAAATAACAGAATAGTTTTGATTTAGTTTACAATAGTGTTAGATTTACTAAATATAACTTAATCTAAAAATAAAAATAACAATTTAGCCATTCATCGATATGACATCCAAAACTAAAAGCTAAAAGGAAATATATTATTAAACTATATCAATCAACCAACTTAACCTCAAATAATGCCTTCCTTAAACTCCCAACAGTACTGCTCCTTTTGACCTCAGTCGGTAATGCATTCCATAGTTGAATAGCGTGAACGAAAAATGAATTCGATGTGACTAAGTAAGAAAATTTAGGGACATTCAAGTTATAGGTTCGGCCAGATCGGCAGAAATTTAATATTTTATAAAGATATTCAGGACATTTGCTTTCCATAAGTCTGTAGAGGAAAATAATAGAGATCCTATTCAAATAGGTAGTGAGTGAGCACCCAAGTAACTCATTAGATACATGCGAAATGTGATCATACTTTTGTAATAAATACACAAACCTGACACATGCATTGAAGGCAAGCTTAAGTTTGTATGAACAGTTATAGTTCAACTTGCTAAATATAATAGAGGCATAGGTAAAATGCGGCAAAATTAACGAATGGAATAGGTGTTGTCGTGTTTTAAGGGGGAGATACCAAGCAAATTTCCACACGCGACGTAGAATAGAATACACTGTTGCGAAAACTTTATTGATATGATCTTCCCAACGCAAATTATGATTCATAATGATGCCTAAATTTCTTATCTTTTGGATAAAATTAATGGAACAACCATTTATATGAACAAGGGGAACTAAATCCGTATCTGATTGATGATGTGTTATTAACATTGCTTGCGTTTTTTTCTCGTTCAGGTTAAGACTATTAAATGTAGACCACTCATAAATTGCCTTAAGGTCTTGGTTCAACTTGCTAATTTCTTGATCAGCTTCTTTCTGGTAAAATGGAAAATAAATTTGAAAATCATCAGCATATATGTGATATGAGACATATTTCAGAATAAATGGCAAATCGTTGATAAATAATGAGAACAGCAATGGACCTAAAATAGAGCCTTGAGGCACACCCGTTTTAACATCAGTAGTATAGGAATAACTATTATTGGAAAACACACATTGAGTTCTGTTTGAAAGGTATGACTTAAGCAATTTGATGGCAGTAGAAGAGAAATTAAAATATGTGTGTAATTTTTGAATGAGGAGTTCGTGCAAAACACTATCAAAAGCTTCTGTGAAATCTAGTAGGATTAGAACAGTAGCTTGCTTAGCTTCCATATTTTGTAACAGATAATAACAAATTTTCAATAGGGCAGTATTGGTGCCATGTTTAGCTCTAAGACTCATAGACTCAAATTATCAAGGAATATGCCACTAGATGGATATTGGCAATAACATTTTAGTTGTGTATCTGCAAATTTTATAAAACCAGCCTCTATTTATATAATCTCTCAAGTAGTCTTTTTAATATTATTTCAAATAAACCTGTAGAGTGTAGTGAGTGGGGTTATGTACGTCAAAATCTTGGTGTTTGTTTCAAATAATCGAATGAAATCTTACAGAACTGATGAGGACTAGGGTTGTGAGAAGTATTTGTATGTAGAATAGAAAATAAAAATTTGTATATTTGGATGAATAATCACGTTGTTCTGGTTTTGGATACTTTCTCTACTTAAAAGTGCGAATTTTGATGATTAGTAAAATTTGGAGCAAACCGTTAGATTCTTCTTCTATTGAGGAATGCTTTGTACAGAGAGTAGGTCAATTTTTTACATGCTTTTAGACATTTTCAATTTTGAACAAGATTCATTGGATGTTGAATATGATTTGGTTTATTTGGAGCACGCAAACGTAATTTTTGTTGATCCAGAATTGTCTGATTATTTATAAAATTGAGCGAATTCTGTTAGATATGGAAGATGAGTGAGATAGTATGTAATCTAAACATATACAAAATTTGTTCTATTTCTGTATAGTTTCTCCACTCTAAAACTTAATAATTTAAATTGATCAGAGAGCTGTGTAGTGCAAACCCAGGCGTTGTTATAGTTTTGTATTTTGACTTTACCACAACGAGCCAACTCGATTCAGATCGAACACAGTATTTGTGGTGGATATGCACAAAATTTTCTCGATATAAATATTTTCTCCACCTAAAAAGGCTTTCATACATATATTTGGAATCATCTAGACATTTTAAGCATGTGGTAAAGTTAGTTGAATGTGAAAAATAAATCAGTTTGCCTGAGGGTTTATATATTTAACGAGCAAAAAGCTATACAACAGAGAAAGAACTTGTATTTTTCTAAAACTGTTTTACCATTTATAAATTATAAAATAATTCGTTATTTTAGAATCACGAAGTTGGATTGAGCAAAGCTTATCGAATTAAAGTCTATTGTCTTTAAACCTAATGTTGTTTTGTGAACCTAATGTTGTTTTGGCCCTCTTGGACTCTGTTCAAAAGCGGGCTATACGAATTGTGGGTGATCGAGCTTTGACATCAAAACTTGATTCCCTACAACATCGTCGCACTGTTGCTGACCTCGTTGTTTTTTACAAATATCGTCATCAACAGTGCTCAGATGAAATCAGTTTCATCATGCCTCAAACTTATTCTTACTCCCGTTCCACACGGCAATCGGCTGCCGCAACCAGTGAAACGGTAAAGATCCCATGCTGTCATACTGGCAGATCGCAGAGAGACTTCTTTGTCCGAACTGCGTACAAATGGAATAGTTTGCCGGAACACTTAGTCTCAGGTGGCTTCAACCCGCAGAGGTTTAAAGAAAGCGTTAATCTACACCTTAGAACGCCAATGCTTGTGGGACCGAGGTCTAGACCTAGGTCTTAAAAGGTATTTATGTGTTGTTGTGACACATATTCTAAACCCTATTACACAACACATTTTATTAAAAAAAAAACAAATGTAACGTTTATGTTATTGTAGGTTGTGCAAAGTGATTCAATTTGAGCCCTTTAACATAGTTAATGGAGTTGGTTAGACTAATGTTTTGCGGTAGAAGAAGTGTCAGTCTCCTTTGACTGAGCTTGTTGTATCTACGTCATGCGAGGTCCGTGCATGCAGTTGTAGATAATGTGTTAAAACGTTTTCGCCTCTGATTTAGAGAATCTGCGTCTGCCAGAGGCAGTGTAAAGCCTGAACTTTACAAATTAAAATAGATGCCTAAGGCATCTATTTATCCAAGGGTTTTTTTATTTTAAATTTCCAAAATGATACCGGAATTTGCGCACGTACGGGCTCTACCCAGGAAGAATCTCTAATTTATATTATTTAATCGGTCATAGGGACCATTTTTATAATTCAAAATGAGTTATATTAGATATAAAGACAAGCGTTTAAATAAAAAGAATATAAAAAGGTAAAAAACTTATCTTAATTATTCAGTAGAGTGCTGAGGTAGTTGACTTCGATGAAAAAGATGTTGTAATGCGACTTCGTCCTTGCATGTCACATAAATTTAAATAATGCCAATTATCGTTGATCCAGCAAAGTATATCTCTCACAAATTTTAGTTTTCTTCCGCCCGTTTCCACATTTTAGAAACCGGAGTTAATGGTGTCATGACACGTCATTAAAAATATTACTATACGGCGTCATTCAGTTGTTTTTGTTGTTTGAAACTGTATCACTTTCAACTAATTCAACGTCGTTAAAATCACAAATAGTAATACTTTTCTTTTACAAATCACTAAAACTTGACATATACTGTTGATTTAATAAATAAACCCAACACTTTTTCAATATTAGTTTTGTCCGCTCAAACAACTTCTTTAATGAAAACAAGCAAAAATTCTTTTCTCAATCAAAAACATTTATAAAATATCAAATATTTTGTCTAAAGTCTAAACAACCTTGTTAGCGTTATCTTACACAAAAAAAAATTTCTTTTTCTGAAAAACTAACTAACTTTAACTTTAAGCTTTTTTTTTGTGTCAGTATATTCTTTTATTTAATGCAAAAAAAATCAACTAGATTTTATTTAATTTTAACACGAACTATATGGATTTTTATAAATCAAATCATACTGACCAAATCTTTAATATGTAAATAATTTCAAATATAATTTAATTTTATCAAAATTTAACTTAATTTTTGATTAATTATTTAACACCAACTGAACATAAGTTATGAAAAATGCTTTGTTTAAATAATCTAAACGAATGGGAGCGAAGGAGATGACCATTCAAAAAATTTGTATATTTCTCTCCGTTGTTTTAGTTTCCCAAACAAAGGAATTTAATCGGTTTTTTAGAACGAGATCGTCAAACAATTACAAAAAAGAAAGATCAACAACATATAATTCGGGTTTGTTTACGTTGCAGTTATCAAAGTTATGTCAAGAAAATGAAATAACAATATCGTTAGCATTCTAATTTCTAAATGAAAAAGATGATAACAACTTCAAACATGAGATTGTATCAGACAGTATCAACAAAAATAAAAAAAATGCATTTACAACTACATGAGTTTTACATTTTGTTTGATTAAAACAAAGTAGGAGAATGTTTACGAATTTAAGCAATGTTAATTGTGGGACTGATAGTTTTGTTAATAGAAATTGATACTGAATCAACACGACGTGTTGTCGTAGCAACGCGATTAATTAATGGTATTGATAATGAACCAGGTAATGTATTTTTGTTGAACTAAGTTGTTGTTTTATGTAGTTACGGATGTTAAACTTTAGGATTACCAAGTAGTGAGTTTATAAGGGAGAGAAGAAATAGAACAGTGTGGTGACTGAAGAGAATGTATGTATCCTTGACTGTTCGTTGACCGTTAAATCTCACTACCAAGGCATACATTTCCTTCAGTCTACCAATACAGAACCTGAACTCGTTCTGGAGTGGGGTGTAGACTCTCTTATAAATACTACTGGTTAGATAATTCCTCAGATTGCGGCATAACAGCAGCAAGGCTTAGTTTGTTAAGGTAGTGGTTTATTGGATCGTGTCCTATCACACATAATGTTAATACTTTCAAAATTCTCCCACAAGATCGATTGTTTTTAGAGGGAAGACAGGGAAGTTGCCTAGAAACTGTTAATAATGCAAATTCCGATTCTTCCAGCTTCTCCATAGTAGTCTATTCTTTCATGTCTTCAGCACACAGAAGTGCATAGTCGAAGATTTCAGCTTGAAGTACTGTTATGTTCCAAACAGCCCTACACCAGTATCTTCGTTGGTTTGAGAGCCATCCGTATACCAATTACTGACATTGGATAATAGTAATCGTAGGTAGCTCTCAAGGCCTTTTCTTGGTCCCTATTTTTTGATTCCAAGTGAACATACTGTTCAGGATCACATTTAAATACTTATTCTCCTTAACTATTTTTATCCTTTCACTATTTAAAACAAGAGAATCAAAATTGAAGCTCCTTCTTTTGGTAAAGACTACGATAATAGTTTTTTGCTGATTGACTGACAGTCCCGTCTTGCTTCACAAATTCATTTGGGATTTAAGGCTACCGGGATTCGCTCACTGACATTAGGGTCACGTTTACCTCTCACGAAAGTCAGGATGTTTCACCTTATCAAAGAAATCACCAGCAACCATTAGCCAAAGAAATGGATACACCTCCTAGGGGACAGCCTCTATAGGCCCTTACAGTAACCGATGTATTTCCTAGCGTAGCCGTTATTTTCCCACTCTGTAGTATGTTGATGATGCATGCTAAAATGTGCTTGTTCAGACTTAGTGACCAACTTAGTAATAACATGAGAATAGACATCATCAAAGATCCCACTATGCAGGCGTCTCCTTGGATTTCAGTGTGCTCTCAATCTCTTTTACGATTTTATGCATTTCCGTTTCCGAAGATTTCGTGATTTGATAGGCATACTGGCCCGAGTTGAGAGGGTTATACTTAAGTCATATATGCCGAATGTAGTAGTCCAGCTCCAGCACCAATTCGATTGTTTTCAGAAAATATGTTAGTTTTTTTGGCATGTATAATTTGGCTTCGTTCAATTTTTTTCCACACGTTGATACGAATTCTACTCTAGCTTCTTAATACCTGAGATATGTACGCAAGACTGAAGCTTGCTGCAACAGATTCTTGAGGTATAGGAAAATGGCAGTCAGACGTTTTTGCAGGTGAATCGGAAATATTCTGTCGCCTCGGTAAGGATTTGAACCGACCAAACGATTCGACGGCCCAAATCGTTCTGTTGAGGGAGAATATTCTATAGGTTAGTCTGCAATTTTTCTAGTTTCAGGTTCAAACAGACCAAAGTTTTGTATTTTTTGCTCTTCCGAGTTGTTAGCTATAAACATGTTTTCAGATCAGGGTTGGATTGACGTGTTTGGAACTGATTGGGGTGTTTTGACCTGAATATAACGAGAATTTAGTTTTCGAAGTTTTCTGGTTAACAGACACCGAACTAGAATCGTTGCTTCCAGATCTAGATGTGATTGAATGTCTTAGTTACCTTGAAAGTTTACTCATCAGAATCTATATAAACTACTGAGTATCTTTCATAACGATTGAAAAGGAAAAATACTAGTCATATCATAGCTGAATATGCTTTTTGATACTAGCATGCTGAATAGAGGGAAACAGTCTTGTAGACCCGTTCATTATATATTGGATATATCAAATTTGATGAAAACGCAGCACACCAATTGCTACTTGTTTTAATTCTACAAGAAACCTCAACAAGATGGCAGAGCTAACATGATGAAATTTTTCACTGTCCCATGAATAGAAAATTAAGATCTGAACTAAGTGCCAAGGAGGTAACCATTGGTTGATGAAGGAAAGTTTTCGAGGAGCTCATTAGTATTAGTATAACTGGTATAGGATGTTACATGCAGTTACCACAAAGGGTAGATGCAACATATCTAAGATGAATACCCTGGAAACATTATTAGATAAAAGTTTTTTTTTTTAACATGAAATCTGCAAACTAAATAATGGCAGGTAGAAGTCAAATCAGAAGATCGAAAGGAAACTGAATTAAGCGTTAATAATGTAGTGTGATAACTCAACTTTTAGTCATTGTATGCAAAACACCAGTAGCTTTCGCCCCATAACCCTTAAAAGATCGCAGCAGCAATGGAATGACCAAGGTCAAAAAAATTACTTGAAATATCGAGCTTCCATGCATTTATTTGACTGATGTAATGAAATACTCTTTCAATTTTAGACCAAATAAGTGCGTAACAGGAGCTAGAAAAGAAGTACTCGAGCCAGCCCGTAAAAGTGCTGAAAACCTATTATTCAGAAAAAAATTAAAAGATGTTTCAGACAGGTTGTGTGTTGATAAAAAAACAAATAAAGAGAATTGTGAATGACGTTGTTATTGAAAAAAAGTTAAGAAAGATCCAATGTAAACTTTTAAATATCAGAGGAGGTAGCTTAATCTGTTGGACAAAGAACAGACCATTCATTTGGCAATACGGAGAGGTATCAATAAGGAGGTGGAGACTGATCCCACTCATGCAGATATTGACAAGAGTCTGGAAAGTCAAACACATATTAATGTAGTTGATGTAATTGAACTATCAGAAATCCACGGTCAAGAGAGGGTGATAACAGCATTAAAAACAATATCCAAATTAAATCTAAACGAATGTTTTACTCAAAATTAATTGTTAACCATTGTGGATTGGTGATTGACCTCACCGAGGTATGAGTATCACAAAACATCTTGTTCGTTCTTATCAGGAAGGCTGAGATTTTTATTGAATATTTCTTCTGGTTTTTGTAGCTACACTTTATTTCTAAACCTTCCTTTGCCAATACCTTGCCCCATCTTTTTGCAATCAACAATGCAGCGATAAATTTTTGATACTTTTTTGAGAATCATGTTGTTGTTGTTGTAGCGACGAGGTGATGGTGCTATTCTTCCGGCTCCAAGTCCAGATTCAGGAACTCTGCTACTGCCCTTGGGCGGTACCACAGATCTTCCTTCGTCAGGTCGGTTGGTTTCTCTGGACAATTGAAAAGGTGGTTAGCATCATGTGGCGTGCCCTCACATATGGGACACTTGTCAGCAATTTCATGGTCAATTCTACTCATGTAGTTATTTAACCGCGCTAGGATGGTTCCGGTAATGCTGCCACGCAGGCAGATTTACCTTTTCAGCAGTGACTTGTGGTGGTTTGCTATTAAGAACTCGATTCGGGGCGTAGTTCTTTATTGTGTCTTCAACGGTTTTGGTATGTATATTTTTCAACCCCCTCTTATACGTAGGCTCGTCGATGTTATTTATGTCTTCATTGCTTCTAACATCTTGTAGGTAGCATTTTGCAGATCTTCTTATGTCTCTAGGTGGTGTTGTCATGGATAAGGTGTCATTGCAGGGATGCTGCTCTCTATGACAGGACCAAAGATATTGTTTGGTAAGCATTTCGTTGTGTTCACGAACCGGCAATATGTTACATTCCTCGTGCAGGTGATCTCGGAGGGCCATCAAGCGACATCCGGTTGCTGTACGCAAGGCTGCGTTCTGTGTTATCTGTAACTTATTCCAGTGGGTGTCAGCGACTTGAGGAGTCCATGTGGAAGCAGCGTAATATATGAAAGGCCTTCCTATTGCTTTATATGCCGTTATTATTGTGTTTTTATCTCTACCCCACGAACTGCCCGCTAGAGCTTTCAGTGCGTTATTCCTGTTTTTAAGTTTTGTATTTACTTGCTGAGCATGAGCGTTGAATTTAAGTAGTGGATCGAATGTTACCCCCAGCAGTTTTGGATTTTTCACAGTAGGAATTAGTATGTTGTCAATGCAGATATTGAGTGTTGTATTTACCTCCTTCGTCCATGTGGTGAAAAGTGTAGAAGTGGACTTTTTAGTGGACAATTTCAATTCTTTGGTTTTAAGCCATTCATTCAAGGTGTTGAGGTAGGTGTTTAAGACATTGGTGAGTTGTTCCAGATTGTTTCCTGATGCAAGCACCGTGCAGTAGTCTGCATGTGACGTGATAGTTAATCCTTCGGGTGGTGCAGGTCAACTACTTAAGTAGAGGTTGAATAATGAAGGCGAGAGAACTCCTCCTTCTGGAACTCCTTGTCTGAGCACTCTCATCTTAGATCTAGAGTTTCGGAACTAAACGTATGTTTGGCGGCCTCTAAGATAGTTGCACAACCAGCGTTTAATTAGACCTGGCAGATTGGTGTTGAATATGTCGTTCAGTAGTGCAGCATGTGACACTGTGTCGAAAGCTTTTGACAGGTCAAGTGCAACTAAAATTGTTCGAGCACAGGGTTGTTTTTGGTTAAGACCATCGTTGATTTGGTTTTGGATTCTATGAAGCGCGGTGGTTGCACTGTGTGCTTTCTTAAAGCCGTGCTGATGTGACGCCAATTTGCAAGATTCTGTTAACCGAGGTTCGGGGTGCTTCTATCAATTTTGCAACCGATGAGAGGATAGAGATCAGTCTATAGGATTCTCCCTTTTCTTCAGGCTTCAAAACTTATTCTAGCCGTTTTCCAGATATTTGGTATCTGAAGCGTATTTAGAGATGTGTTGAGTATGGTAGTGAGAAAGTTCAATCCTTTGGGTCCAATGTGTTTTAGCATGATGGCTGAGATGCCATCTGGTCCAATAGCTTTAGATGGTTTGGATTTCTTTATTGCGTTTCCAACATCTTCTTAGGAAAATATGATATCCTCGAAATTTTCAGTATTAAGTTTGCGCATATGTCTTAATACTGACCTAGTTTCTTTTTCATGTTTACTTTGCTTTTCTATAAACTGCGTGTTGAATTTTGTTGCGCATTTTCAATGGTTTTCGGTTGGGATATCATCGAAGGATATCATGCAGTTGTTATGTGATTGACGCGGATGTGTTAAACCCTTTATCACCTTCCACAAACTTTTATTTGTGCCAAAGTTTGACTTACTCACTAAATCTTTCCATTTGTTGCGTTTATGTTCCATTACTAGTTTATTGATCTGCTTGTTCAGGCCCGGAATTCTAGAATTAGTTAGATCTGCCTTACGGATGTCATCTCTTTGGGAGGAAAGTCCACAGGCTTCTTGTGGGAAGTTTGGTTTAATATTTTGTATTCTGCCGGCTGGAATGAAACGAGATCTGGCTTTGTTAAAAATTTCTCTGAATTTTCTTCCCCCAGAGAGGGCGTCAATTGGTAAAATTTGCTTACTCAATTCTAATTCAGTATAATTGGTAAAATTATCCCAGTCTGCTTTATTAAAATTAATGTAAGTCTTCTTCTCGGATTTCATTTCGTTTAAGGAACGGCTTAAGGTGATTATGATGGGCACATGGTCTGATCCCAATGCAATTTCAGTTCTCCATTCAGCGATTGGCATTAGTGACATGCTGGCAAGTGAAACATCTGGAGACGAGTATGAGTTGTTTGTTACTCCTGTTGGTTGTGGTTCATTGAGGACTCCAAAGTTGGAGCCGTTAATTTGATCAGCAATATTTTCACCTCTTGAGTCATTGTTCAAGTGTGAGTGCCAAAGATCGTGGTGAGCATTTATATCTCCGAGAATTAGACAGTCATTGGTGTAAAATAAATGTCCTATGGACGGTTCATAACCTATATCACAGCTGCTTACTGGTGGAATATAAATATTGACTAGATTTATCTCCGTATTTCCGGATTTTGTTGTAATACCTAGTTGTTCTAGGTGTTTATCAGTTCCCGGTACTGCTGGTTTTGTGTATGACAAAGGCAAGGCCACCACCTTTGTCCTTCCCTCTATCCAGTCTTATAATTCTATAATCACAGATACTATCACTAATCTTAGATCTAACATTTAATTTGGTTTCTTGCAAAACCGCGACTAGAATGTTTGACGACAATACCTAAACAACTAATTAAAAAACAATAATTTAATATAGAAAAATATTAGTTCATCTATCAGAATATAGATTTAGTGAATCTAATTAAAATCAACAAATCATAGAATAATCAATTAGCTTAGGTCAAAACCTTTCGATCATATTAAATTAGTAAAGTTCACCTTTTTTACAATAGATGTAAGGAAATTTAATTTATATTTGGAAATATTAAGAAAGGCTTCGATTAATTATTAAAAGTTTTTGATTAAAAAATTTGCATAGTCATCTTTCACTTTTTATTTGAACTTTCCTGTGAACGGTGAAAAATATTAATTAGCTGTGATTTTATTAAAATAAAACAATATTTGAATATTATTTTATTGTTTTTATTTAATAACGATTTTTGGAAATTACACCCGGACATTCTCATCTCATCTGAATATAATAATTGAACCTCTGCTGTGAAATAGGAAACGCATCATTTTTGGAATAATTTGGTAATTTGTTTGTACAAACATAAAAGGCGGTAAAACTCAACAAATACAAAATAGTACAACTGGACTCGTCAAGATAAATTGTGGATACGCAATCAACGAGTGCAGCTGATATTATTCATGGTCCTTCGAGCCGGATTTGCTGCATATAAAATCGTGAGTACAAGCCAAACTATTCTTTTATATATATAAACACTTTATACAAAAAATAATACTTAAAAACGGTGAAAGGTGATTATTTAAACGTGCCAATACTAATGAATGAATATAGTGAACACGTTATAAACTTAAGTGAAATTATATAAATACATTTGTGCGAAAATTATAAATCAAACTGTGAAAGGTGATTCTTGAAACGTGTCGTTACTGAGTGAATCAATATAGTGATCACGTTATACGCTGAAATAAATATATATAAATACTTTGCGCGAAAATTACTAATTAAAACTGCGAAAAGATTATTGAAACGTGTCAATCCTGCAGTAAATATATATAAAAGATATAGTGAGCACGTTGTAGAATTCTTACAAATGGCGGAAAATAGAGCAATAAAGCGCTTCTTGAAAACATTAGAAAGTATGAAAGCGCAAGTAAATCTCTTTAGCATTAGTACTCCAATTAGTGATATAAAAACTTGCATGGCTCTGTTAGCAGACGATTGGAGAGAATTTCAAGCGCTAGAAAAGGCCGTAAAAGGGAAATTTGATGAATCACAAATAGACAACGTGGACAAAATTGAAAATATGCATCTTGAGTTGAAACAAAAGCTTGTCAAATGGGAAAAGCTTTATGAAGAGAATAATGCACAAATACAAAATAACTCGATGGATGATTTTATGCTTAATCAAAGCAATTTTCTCCAGCAAATATCATCTATTCATAAACCAGATAATGAGGTTCGTTTACCACGAGTTAATATACCATCGTTTAATGGAGTGTATGCAGAGTTTCCCTCCTTTCGTGATCTATATGAAGCGTCTGTCCATAACAATAACAATATCTCAAAGGTTCACAAATTGCAATATTTAAAAGGGTTGCTTAAAGGTGAAGCCTATATGCTGATCAATCATCTGGCAGTGACAGAAGCTAACTACGATGAAGCGTGGGACAAGATAAAGACACGGTACAACAAGCCAAAGCATGTCATACACAACTTGTTGAAACAATTTCTGGAACAACCAAACGTACAACAAGGTTGTGCAAAGTCAATTCGTCGCTTAGCTGACGTTTCGGATGAAGTCCTACGTGGGTTGAAGGTGCTTGATGAGCGTGCTGAAGGCCGTGACCCCTGGCTAATTTATCTACTTATTCAAAAACTAGACCAGGAAACGAGAGAAGCTTGGGCGCACGAGACAGCGGGAGTCAGCTTCCCTACAATGGAGCAGTTGTTTATCTTTTTAAACAAAAGAAGTGATGCCTTGGAGAGCTTAAGTTCAATGCAGAAGACCAAAACGTATCCTCAAAGAAGAACAAGTGCTTTAGTTTCGCATACAAACCAATTAGTATGCCCGTTATGTGAAGGAGAGCATTATTTAAGCAAATGTGATCAATATTTGCAGCGAACATTTGCAGAAAGGAAACAACTAGTAGTTGAGAAAAAACTTTGTTTCAATTGTTTATCTTCATCTCACCAGTCAGTGGTGTGTAGATCCAAATATAAATGTGGTAAATGTCGCAGGAAGCATCATTTGACTCTGCACTCAGAAGAAGATGTTAATAATCCACGGATCAATGCAACTCTCAACGCAAATGCATTGAATAATACTTTGGAACCATCTAGCTCAACCGATGTTCAAGCAAATGCAGCAGCCATACCAAATTTTCAATCTTTGCTACCAACAGCTATAGTTCTAGTAGCTGACAAATCTGGAAATTCTCAGAGATGCAGGTTACTGCTAGATTCCGGATCACAAGCCTCTTTCATCACAGAAGCTTGTGCGCAGCGTTTGAATTTACCGAGATCTCAAGCAAATGTTGCAGTTACAGGTTTAACAGCTGGAAAAGTAACCACCAGAGGAATTACATCAATAAATATTAAGTCGTTGTATTCGTCAGAGGAATCGATTCAAGTTGATGTTTTGATCATAAATCAGCTGCCAACGAGATTACCAAGTTTCAATTTCCAGCTCCAAGACTGTTGTTTTTTGGACGATTTAAAACTAGCTGATCCATCTTATAACCAAGTATCTGCCGTTGATATCCTGATAGGAGCTGACAGATTTTTTAGCATTATCAAAGATGGGCAGTTAACTAACTCAAATAATTCAATAGTCGCACAACGTACCATTTTTGGTTGGATTGCGGCTGGAGTTACCGGTGAAGAAAACGTCGTAAGAACAGACAGCAGCCAAGAAAGTTATTGTACTTTAAATTTCCATTTAGATGTAGACATTGATAGAACATTAAAACAATTTTTTGAGCAAGAAGAAATTCCCAATGTTCAGATTATGAGTCAAGATGATGTCGAGTGTGAAGAATATTATAAAAAGACGCACAAACGAGATGAAAGGGGTCGTTACATCGTCTCTATTCCCTTTAAAAATAATACCGCTCAGCTTGGCAACTCTATCAACGTTGCCAAAAGAAGATTTTTAGCGTTAGAAAAGAAATTTCAATCTAATCCATCACTAAAACATGAATACGCTAGATTTATAAGTGAATATCTAAGTAGGGGATACCTAGAAGCTGTTTCTGAAGCTGATAAAATGATTGAGCAGTCTAAGTGTTTTTATTTGCCTCATCATTGTGTGATAAAACAAGCGAGCGAAACGACAAAACTAAGAGTAGTTTTTGATGGATCAGCGAAATCTTCTTCTAGGATATCACTAAATGAAACGATGTTAGTCGGTCCGACTATTCAGCCCACTTTATGGTCAATCTTATTAAGATTCAGAAAGCACAAAATTGCATTAGCAGCCGACATTGAGAAAATGTACAATCAAATTTTGGTTTGTGAAAGTGATAGTCAATTTCAACGTATTTTATGGCGAAGCGAAATAGCTGATGAGCTTAAACATTATAAACTAAATACAGTTACCTTTGGTTTATCTAGTTCGGCATTTTTAGCTATTAGAAGTATTCATCAGCTAGCATATGATAATCAAGATAGTCATCCAAATATTATTGATCATCTTATAAATGATTTTTACGTTGATGATTTTATCTCTGGTGCTGATAACATTGAAGAAGCGACGAAACTAAAAAGAGAAATGAGTGATTTGTTAATAAGCGGTGGTTTTAATCTAAGAAAATGGAAATCAAATGTGCCTGAACTCACAGTGAATGGAGAGACACAACAAACCGCTTTGTTCAATAATTCAGAAGAATCAAAAATATTAGGTCTACAGTGGAACGCAGCAGAAGATACTTTTACCTTTAAACTCGATTTGAAGGAGAGTAATGAGCCCACCAAACGTCAAGTTATTTCCGAGTATTCAAGGGTCTTTGATCCGCTGGGTTGGTTATCTCCTTCGATCATTTTAATGAAAATAGTATTTCAAAGGCTTTGGCTACACAAATTGGGATGGGATGATCATCTGCCAGCGGAAATATCAGAAATATACAACAAAATCCGTGTTGAGTTGAAAGATTTAGAAAAAATAAAGCTCAAAAGATACATTCCACAAGACGGTAAAATGGAATTACATGGTTTCTCCGATGCCAGCGAAAGTGCGTATAGTGCGGTGGTATATTGTAGAGCGGTAGACAATAATGGTGTTGTCTCAGTTAACTTAATGGCAGCTAAAACAAAGGTGGCTCCAATCAAGCAGGTGTCCTTACCACGACTTGAACTATGTGGTGCTCATTTACTCACAAAACTTATGCGTCTTGTGCAAGAAACAGTGAAGATGCCAGTGGAATGTTTTGCCTGGACGGACTCTACAATTGTACTATCGTGGTTGTCGAGTCATCCAGTCAGGTGGAAAACCTACGTTGCTAATCGTACGGCTGAAATCATCAATCAGATACCGAGAAAATTCTGGAATCATGTACGATCTGAACACAATCCTGCAGATTGCGCATCTCGTGGGATTTTGCCGTCTCAATTAATCAAACTAGATCTCTGGTGGCATGGCCCAGCATGGTTAAAAAATTACCAATCGACTTCTGCAAAAGAGGATGATTTTGCTGTGAATCCAGAATATTTGAAAGAAGAAAGAAAAATAACCAAGCTTTTAGTTTCCAACACCCATTGCAAGGAAGATCAAATCAGCACATTAATTCAAAGGATATCTTCCTATAATAAACTGAAAAGAATTTTTGCTTACGTTTTAAGATTTATAGATAATATGAGAAATGACAAGTTGAATAGAAGCTCGGGTTCTCTTACGGTGATTGAACTTCGGAAGGCCAACCTCATAATCATCAAATATGTACAGAGAGAAGCGTTTGCCGATGAGGTTGATTGCCTTCAAAGAGATGTGAATATTAGAAAAAACAGCAGTATTATAGCATTGGCACCATTTATAGATGCAGAGGGGATGTTAAGAGTCGGTGGCAGATTGAAACATCTGGACTGCCAATATGATTATAAACATCCAATGGTTTTACCAAAGGGTCATGCATTAAGTCGAATGATTGCAATACATGTGCACAAGAAAAATCTTCATCCTGGTTTGACTCTAACATTTCATCTGATAAGGCAGCAATTCTGGATAGTAGGAGGCAGAAGCAGTGTCAGAAATATAGTGAACAAATGTGTGGTCTGCTTCAGAAAGAACGCCAAAACATCTAAGCAACTAATGGGAGATCTGCCATTAGCAAGATTGAAAGCTACAAGACCATTCTCATCTTGTGGTGTAGATTATGCGGGTCCAATTGAGATTGCTACAAAAAAGGGAAGAGGTGCCAAGTTTATCAAGGGGTATATTGCACTCTTTGTTTGTATGGTGACCAGAGCTGTACACATTGAAGCCGTTACTGATCTATCTACAGATGCGTTTATAGCATCCTTAAAACGATTTATCTCAAGGCGAGGTGCTCCCGCACATATCTACAGTGACAATGGATCTAACTTCATTGGAGCACGTCGAAAACTAGGCGAAATTTTTGAAAAAATTAGCAATATTAATCACAATTCTCTAATTGCAGAGTTCTTAGCACAGGATCAGATACAGTGGCACTTTATTCCACCTGTATCTCCACATTTTGGGGGTTTGTGGGAAGCAGCTGTGAAGTCAGTGAAGTCACATTTACTCAAATATTCCTCAAATACTCACCTAACGTTCGAAGAGATGACAACTATGCTTACTCAAATTGAAGCCATTTTAAATTCAAGGCCACTCTACACGACAGCTGATGATGATGCTTCTATTGATGTTTTAACACCAGCACATTTCTTGATTGGCTCAGGAAATTTTTATATTCCAGAAGAAAACATTAGTCAAAATACACCGACCAGCAGGCTTTCTAGGTGGCAAAATGTTCAACAGCGTGTTCAATCCTTCTGGAAAAAATTCAGTGTGGAGTATTTCCATAATCTACAACAAAGAAACAAATGGCGTGAATTACAACCTAATTTTAAAAATGGAGACGTGGTGTTAATTAAAGAAGACAACTTACCATCATACAAATGGATGCTTGGGAAGATCATAGAGTTGCATCCAGATGATCAAGGCAATGTTAGAGTTGTCACTGTAAAGACGTCCAAAAATATATTAAAACGCCCAATCGTTAAAATCTGCAAACTACCACAACAGGATGATGGTTAACGACTAAGTCGTTAACGAGGCGGAGTATGACGACAATACCTAAACAACTAATTAAAAAACAATAATTTAATATAGAAAAATATTAGTTCATCTATCAGAATATAGATTTAGTGAATCTAATTAAAATCAACAAATCATAGAATAATCAATTAGCTTAGGTCAAAACCTTTCGATCATATTAAATTAGTAAAGTTCACCTTTTTTACAATAGATGTAAGGAAATTTAATTTATATTTGGAAATATTAAGAAAGGCTTCGATTAATTATTAAAAGTTTTTGATTAAAAAATTTGCATAGTCATCTTTCACTTTTTATTTGAACTTTCCTGTGAACGGTGAAAAATATTAATTAGCTGTGATTTTATTAAAATAAAACAATATTTGAATATTATTTTATTGTTTTTATTTAATAACGATTTTTGGAAATTACACCCGGACATTCTCATCTCATCTGAATATAATAATTGAACCTCTGCTGTGAAATAGGAAACGCATCATTTTTGGAATAATTTGGTAATTTGTTTGTACAAACATAAAAGGCGGTAAAACTCAACAAATACAAAATAGTACAACTGGACTCGTCAAGATAAATTGTGGATACGCAATCAACGAGTGCAGCTGATATTATTCAATGTTGTTTTTATACATAAAGTTGATGATATCATCGATTTTGTTTAAGAGACCGTTACAATTTAGCTGCATTATTTTCACATCACTTGTGGTTTCCGGATGTGTGCTCATTCGCATTGTGTTCTGTTGCGAGCTCGTATTTATATGTTGACTTGATGCATAGCAACATGGCGCTATGTAGTTTTTGGTCCATTGCTTATGTGTTGCAAGGCCTGAGCAGTTCTTAAGATGACACCATTCTTTACAGCTATTACACTGGATGGATGTAGTGTTTGCCCTTAAAATGTTTTTGCATATTGCACAATGCCATATTTTAGTTGGTCCAGGATTTCTTTCAATACCGGCCATGACGAGGAGGATCTGAAGCAGTGAGGCCAGTGACAACTGCTTCTTTATCCAAAAAATGGAGCGTCGGAGTAGCACCTTTCGTCGAAATTTTTGTGATGGTCCTTGGTCGGAACTGGGTTCCGAGTACTTCTGGGGCGTAGACCCGTTCATCTTGAGAAGCTTTTGAGAATCATATTTGTAACTGCTTAGTGTTTTTTCTTACTTCGGTACAATTCTGCCGCGATTTATATTTCTATTGTTCCAAATAGATTATTCAACCTCAATTGTGCTATCTAATTTGATGAAAATTTTTCTCTAATTCCACAATAAGTTCTAATTTGAAAAACGCTGTTTTGACTGCAATAACAGTAGTTAAAGGTAAGAGTCCACAATACACACATTTTTCAAAAAGATCATTGGTGTGATTGAATAACTCCGAAAATTGATCTACAACTTTTTTTTAAGCATCCGTGGTGCTACTGAGACAGTAGTATTAGTAGATTTGATAACGTCGAGATTATTTATCTTTTACATCTGTTAATCTCCCATTTTCTCTCAACTACAGTTTCCCTTGAATCTACGGTTCACCGGAAAAGTTTCAAGAACCATCTTGTATATGAGCCAAAAAGTCAACAAGTCAGTAGATCATTTAGTTGATTTGGCTAGGTTTTATATGTTACCGGTAAACAATGTTAGCAATATCTTGCTACTTTCAAACAACTAAGTGCTCGAACTAGACTACTGAGAAGTGACGATGATAAAAAAAACTAACAAGATTGTCAAAAACTCAAAACAGTCTAGATATTCAATTTGGTTGTGTCAGTTGAAGACGACAAGGAGAAAAGACAGTAAAACAATCAAAACAGCCGAAACTGCCACGACAACTAAAACAATCGAAACAGCTATAACAGCCAGGGCATTCAAGCAGTTAAATTATATAAAACCAACAATACCCGTGTTCTTTTTATGTAAACTTGCTACCCGAACCGAATTTTTTAATGGAACAACTTAAATGTGAGGTGTATTAGATTTTTGATCTACTACAACTCAAATTCTTTCTTACCACACGTTTCCGACATTTTTTTTGACAATATATTGTTTTGACAATTTTGAAAAACAATATTGCTAAACAACGTAAAAGAAAATTATTAGTTTGACAAAATATTAAGTTTAAATTTTATTTTGAGTTTGTTAAATTTAAGAAAATTAATTAAATATTAAAAATTTCTGAAAATTAAAATTATGATTCATGCAAAATATAAACAATTAAAGAAAGCTGGACAGAAATAATTCAGGCTTGAAATTCTAAATTTGTATAAGTATTTGAGCAAACATATTTGAAATTATTCTCTAAACTGACAAAAACTCTGGCGGTGGATAGAAGCGTAAGTTTGTCACGTAGCTTTACCATCATTTGATATGGTTAACTTGAAAACGAAATTTAGTACAAAAGTATAGGAAAATGTGGTAAATGGAACACACTTAATATAGTAAAGAAAGTAAACATATCAAAAATAAACAGACAGTAGAAAAAATCAATACTATTATGAAATTAAAGATAATCAAGATAGTTAAGACAGTCAAAATAATCAAGACAGTAAGAGCAGTTAAAACAGTCGAAACAGTCTAGAATGTTAAAACATTAATCATATTTAAAACAACCAAGACAGTAGAACAACTTCAACCAGATAAAATAGTCAAGACAATTTATCAGATTTGTAATGCCAATCAAAACAGAGACGACCAGCAGTCAAAACAACAAATACAATTTCCAATTTAGGACAATCATGATACTTGGGATAAACAAGACAGTCAAAAAAACCAATCCAGTAAAGACAGTCAAAACAGTTAAGATATTCAAGATAGTGAAAATAGGCGAAACAGGCAAGAATACCCAAATAGTGAAAAGTCATAACAAAAACATTCATAACAATCAAAAAAGTAAAAATCCTTCCAGGCAGTTGAGAAATTCAAAATATTCAAGATCAAATACAAAATAGAAAATAGTAATCGTTTAAGACAGGCATATTCAATTCATGACATATATAGAAGTAGAACATTAAAGATCATCATAATCCTCTAGATATGCAACAGTAAACTGCTTAATTACCAATTAACTTTATGTTAAGTGTAAATTAATCCACAATTTTCTTTTACTTCTTCATTATTTCATTAATAATGGTGTCATTCCAATGTCACCTAACTTAGCCCCGCCATTTTTAAGAAAATTAAAAACAAAGATTGTGCTGTATTGTGCTACAGTTGTGCTGGATGTGCTACTCAGAAAGAATGCCACATCACCAATGGAAAAAAGTTGGCACGCCGAAACAATTTTTCGAGCAGAAGTTAGCCCCGCCATTTTGAAAAATCTGAAAAACAAAGGTTGTCCTGTATTGTCCTCGAGTTGTGCTGGTTGTGCTACTTAGACAAAAATTTCGTAACCCTAGCAGAATTTTTTTACAAAGTTAGCATCATTTTTTTCGAATAGAAATTAGCCCCGCCATTTTGTAAGAAATCAAAAACAAAAGAAATGCTGTATTGTGTTATAGTTGTGCTGGTTGTGCTATTGAAAAAATATCGTATCACCAACAGAGTAATTTAAACCACGCTAAAACCATTTTTCGAATGAAAGTTAGCCTCGCCATTTTGTAAAAACCATAGAAGAAAGGTTGTGCTGTATTGTGCTACAGTTGTGCTGGATGTGCCACTCAAAAAGAATCCCATATCAACAATGAATAAAAGTTGGCACGCTAAAACGATTTTTCGAGTAGAAGGATATTTTCGAGCAGAAAGCATTCGAGAAAAAGATTGAGCAGAAGATTAAGCAGAAGTTAGCCCCGCCATTTTGAAAAAAATGAAAAACGAAGGTTTCTATGTATTGTACTCTAGTTGTGCTGGTTGTGCTACTCAGAAAGAATTGCATATAAGCAATGAATAAAAGTTAGCAGACTAAACCGATTTTTCGAGCAGAAGTTAGCTCCGTCACTTATAAAAAAATAAAAAACAAAGGTTGTACTGTATTGTGCTTAAGTTGTGCTGGTTGTGCTACTCAGACAAAAATTTCGTATTCCTAACAGAAAAATTTTATAACGCTAACATCATTTCTTCAAATAGAAATTAGCCCCGCCATTTTGGGAAAAAAAACTAGATTGAGTGCTGTATTGTGTTAAAGTTGTGCGAGTTGTGCTACTCCAAAACAAATGCATACCCACCGACGGAAAAATTTAAACACACTAAAACGATTTTTCGAGTAGAAGTTAGCCCCGCCATTTAACAAAACATAAAAAAGCATGTTGTGCTGTATTGTACCATAGTTGTGCTGGATGTGCTACTCAAGAAAAATTCCATATCACCAATAAATAAATGGTGACAGGCTAAAACGATTATTCGAGCAGAAGGCTAAGCAGAAGTTAGCTCCGCCATTTGGCAAAAAAACAAAAACAAAGGCTGTGGTGTATTGTTCTATTGTTGTGCTAGTTGTGCTACTCAAAAAAAATTCCATACTACCAATGCAAATATTTTGTATGCAAGAACGATTTTTTGATTAGAATTTAGCCACGTCGTTTTCGAAAAAATGAAAAACAAAAATTTTGTATATGTAGGGGTATGAAATTTGGTTTTAGCTGGCTGCTTAGAGATAGATTATATATACCCAATGAAAAATATTTTCGCTAGCATCATTTATTCTTGTAGGAATCAGTGTAATTATTAATTTATAAGTACTAATACACCTGGTGACACCTGGTGTCCGATAGCATAAATGAATCTTGCCTGTTTTGTATATATAAAATAAGGGAATCACAAAAATATATGATATTAAAAAAAATTGTAAATTTTTCCATCGGTGGGTATGAATTTGTTTTGGAGTAGCACAACTCGCACAACTTTAACACAATACAGCACTCAATTTAGTTTTTTTTTTCCCAAAATGGCGGGGTTTACTTCTATTTGAAGATATGATGTTAGCGTTATAAAAATTTTCTGTTAGGAATACAAAATTTTTGTCTGAGTAGCACAACCAGCACAATTTAAGCACAATACAGTACAACCTTTGTTTTCTATTTTTTTCAAAGTGGCGGGGCTAACTTCTGCTCGAAAAATCGGTTTAGTCTGCCAACTTTTATTCATTGCTTCTATGCAATTCTTTCTGAGTAGCACAACCAGCACAACTAGAGTACAATACATAACAACCTTTGTTTTTCATTTTTTTCAAAATGGCGGGGCTAACTTCTGCTTAATCTTCTGCTCAATTTTCTGCTCGAATGCTTTCTGCTCGAAAATATCCTTCTACTCGAAAAATCGTTTTAGCGTCCCAACTTTTATTCATTGTTGATATGGGATTCTTTTTGAGTAGCACATCCAGCACAACTGTAGCACAATACAGCACAACCTTTCTTCTTTGGTTTTTACAAAATGGCGGGGCTAACTTTCATTCGAAAAATGGTTTTAGCGTGGTTTAAATTATTCTGTTGGTGATACGATTTTTTTTCAGTAGCACAACCAGCACAACTATAACACAATACAGCACTTCTTTTGTTTTTGATTTCTTACAAAATGGCGGGGCTAAGTTTTATTCGAAAAAAATGATGCTAACTTTGTAAAAAAGTTCGGTTAGGGTTACGACATTTTTGTCTAAGTAGCACAACCAGCACAACTCGAGCACAATACAGCACAACCTTTGGATTTCATTTTTTTCAAAATGGCGGGGCTAACTTCTGCTCGAAAAGTCATTTCAGCATGCCAACTTTTTTTCATTGATAATGTGCAACTATTTCTGAGTAGCACAACCAGCACAACCCTAGCACAATACAGCACAACCTTTGCTTTTAATTTTTTTCAAAATGGCGGGGCTAACTTCAACTCGAAAAATCGTTTTAGCGTGTTTAAATTATTCTGCTGGTGGTACAAATTTGTTCTTGAATAGCACAACTAGCACAACTCTAACACCGTACAGCAGACCCTTTGTTTTTCTTTTTTTCCAAAATGGCGGGGCTAACTTTTACTCGAAAAAATGATTTTAGTGTCATAAAATTTTTCCACTAGGGATATGAAATTTTTTTCTAAATAGCACAACCAGCACAACTCGAGGACAATACAGGACAACCTTTGTTTTTCAGATTTTTCAAAATGGCCGGGCTAACTTCTGCTCGAAAAATTGTTTCAGCGTGCCAACTTTTTTCCATTGGTGATATGGCATTCTTTCTGAGTAGCACATCCAGCACAACTGTAGCACAATACAGCACAATCTTTGTTTTTAATTTTCTTAAAAATGGCGGGGCTAAGTTAGGTAACATGTCATTCCAACTTAATATTTTTACGAATTTAACATTCTAATTTTTTTATGTTACTGAAAAACTTAAGAAAAAAAATCTAAATGTTAAACAATTTTATTTTTGCTATAACTCATTCGTGAATAATAAATAAAAACAAAATGTTAAATTTTTGAAAAAAAAAAAGAATAAGTAGAAAAAGTTTTGCTATTATTTTATTCCTACTTCATTGCTTTTTTACGAGCTTTTATAGTAATTCAATAAAGAACAAAAAAATCTTGATATTTTTTTTGGTTTTCATAAAAATTGTAATTATTTATTTTATGGAATAAACATTTTTTACTATTTTATGACGTAATGGCTGTAACTGCGTGTTTTTAGATATTGAAATTGAAGTCATTTTTAAATAAAAGCTCGTAATTAAAATGAGAGCTTTTACGCAGTCTTTTCGAAAACAATTTTTATGCGGAGTTCAACTGATCTGAAACTCTCCATGTTAGCTAAATTATAAGTCTAACAAAACGTGCTTATCAATTTCTCTTTCTTATTATTCAAAGATAAAATTTTATCGTCTCTTTTTGCATCTTTTTAGTTGTCATAAATTTATACAAAATTTTAGTTTTTACATTGAACTAAATAAATTTTTTTTTTAATTTTTAGGTAAGCGAGTCAGTTAATTATTTAAACTCAGGTAAACTAAGTATATATTTTTTGTGATGATTTTATGACGTAATAGCAAAAATTGCTTGTAATAAATTGATATGATATAATATTTCCCTAGAGTTCAAGAAAATTTAAGTTAATTTAAGAAGAAAAACAACATTGGGTTTTTTATAGAAAGCCAACACTTTAACAGAAACTACAATATGTGTCACAAAAATATGTAGATATCTTTTAAGGCCTAGGACTCATAAACATACGCCATGTGTGCTGATTAACACTTTTTCAAAACTTTGGGTTGAAATCATTCTAAAAATTTAATTCGGGCAAATTTTAATCAGTTTTCATTAAGCAAATATAATTTGTTGATAAATTTTCTAGTTGAGTATAGTCGGAAAGTGTGTTTACTTGTCCAACAGCGGAGTTGATAAATCCTACTCGAAGGAGCCTTGTTAGTTACAAAAATAAACTAAAATATTTCAGCTACTTGACTACAGCTGTTTTTAAAAAGAAATTTCTAATGTTAAATAATTGTCCTTAATAGGACAATTATTTAATATTATGAAGTAAGGAAAAATCTCAGACATCTTGCGCACTTTGTACAAGATGTCATACAATTGTGATATATTAGAAAATCAAAAAATTTTCAATTAGAAAAATTAATTACTAGGAAAATTTTAAGTCAAAAATTCAATATTAGAAAAATTGAAATCAGAAAACTTAGAAATCAGAATTAGTAGAAATTTTAAAAATTTGAATATTATCATATCAAAAATTGCGATGAACAAACTATGAGGAAAACGAATATGAGATACTAAAAGTTGAAATTTAAAAATTTGCATGTCAGAAAACTAATACATTTAAATTCAATTATAGAAAATTAAAAATTAAAAATTTCGTTAAATTGATTAATAGAAACAAAAAATCAATAATGGAAATATTGGAATATAAGAAATTTGGTAAATTTAAAAACTATAAAGTAAGAAAATTTTAAATATTAAAAATAAATTAAATGGAAATTAAATATTTGGATAACTTTTGAATCCAAAAACCATAGTAATTTAAAATCCTTGAATATAATATTTAGGTTCAATAATTGTATATCTGCTTGACTAAAACTTACCACAAATGCGTTATTCACTTAGGTTTGTCAACTGGTATAAATAAATTTGAGGTAACAGAACTAGATTGAACTGTTAACTTCAAAAACTGATAGTTTGTAATCGAGTTCTAAAAATAGAAGAATAGAAAAGTTAAAAAACCTTACAAAAACCGAAAGTTTGAAAATTTGGCAATAAAAATTGAAAAATTAAAAAAATGGCAAAATAGGAACATTAAAAACTTTACTCAATTGATAATTGAAATAATTGACAAGCGAGGAAAATATAAAAGTTATATTTATAAAAACTAGAAATCATAAAGTGGTGATCTCAACGCAAGCATTGCTTTCAAAAAAAATCTTAAAATTTTACTTGCATTACCGTAATACTTAAAAACAAAATAAAAATTCTCTTGTGAACTGAATCAATACAATTACAAACAAACAATTTGCCCGGACACGATAAATAGTAAACAAAAATACCCTTATAAAGCCCAAAGCTTTTTATAATAAATCATATCCTTTAGCTAACAAGTTTAACGATCAAACAAAGAAACAGTTTTATATCAAAACATAATCCAAATCTATTTACTTTTCAACTTCCATTTAAAAGCAAATTACAAAACAAACTCTCCTAAACAAACACAAAATATGTAAATTTTCAAATTTAACTTTTCCCATATTTTGTTTATTTTACAGTTTCATTTCGAAAAAAAAAATCTTCATCTTTTCGAAAGTGATATAACCATGTCAAAAACTGAACCATCCCTTAAAGAAAAAATCAAAAAACTTTTAACTGTGAAAACAAGCAAGAAAACATTTTCCCAAGAAACGCCGATAAAAAAACGAACAAAATCCTTAAATAAAGAAATCATATCCATCTGGTACCAACCAACGAGATAGACAGAAAAAATTTTTGAAATTGACACGACTACGGAAAATGAAATAAAATTAACGAAAAGGTGATAGAGGAAAATAGAAAAAAAAACTTGTAAGATGAAAGAAAGCTCTCTTAACAGTTTCAAATTTAATAAAAATGAAAGTTTTGGTTTTGTTTTGTTGTTGTATGAATTACTTTTGTTGACGACCGACAAGATGATCATTTATTTTTGTACGAAAGGAATTTATTCTATATATTAGAACAACAATAACAAGAGTAATTTGATGATAAGAAAATTTGGATAATTTTTGCAATGTTAGATTATGTAAATAATAGGAACGTTTTTGGTTAGCGTTTTATAGCTTTGGGATATTTAAAATGAATTGCGGGGTTTGGTGAAGTTGATATTTAATTTTTGATTTCAGTTTTGTTTTTTGAAACGATTTCGGAGAGAAAAGACATTTATTATTATTTGGAAAAAGAATTTTACTATGATTTGACGCTTTTCAAAATTCTTGAAGTTATTACTTCTATTTTAAATTTATTATGAAGGAATGAGACTCCCATTTTTAAATGTCATATGAAGCTTTTTAAAGTTCTCGAAGTTTAACTGGCCAAGAATTTTTTATATGAGAGTGAGACGAAAGTAACATTAAATCATGTTTTTTAAATTTTGCTGAAACTCGATGCATAAACTTTTAGTACAATAACCCATAGTTTTGCATCGCACTTGCACGTTATTCAAATAAAAGGAAATTGATAAGCTTATGGTGTATATATCAAGATTGTAGTCGGCTACGCCAATTGGGTGGAAACCTTGATTGAAGGTGTAGGGTTGAGGGGGTAGTTTTTTAGCGATATTATTCAAAGTTGTTTTTAATTTTTTACTTCGAGTGCCTGTTTATGTCCAACATTACATGTTACATGTTACCGGCTACATGTTATATCGTGGACTATCAAAGAGGAGAGACTTAAGACGGACAAAACACCAAAATGTTCGTACAAATACAAATTTTTTATACAACATTGCCAAACTGACAATCATCGGACTTTTTGACTTGGCACTTGGTACTATTTGACTTGTGTTTTCTCAACCTTATCTTCATCTTATTATTATTATAATTTAGAAATCTGATTATTTCAACTACGTTCACTAAAAATCGTTCAATAAAATCTAAAACATCTTCGTGATCATCTCAACGAAAACGACTCAGTTTTAACTTGTAAATAAAATAAAAATATTTAAGATGCGTTACATAATTCTTGGGATACGCTGACAGGGAGAATCAAAACGCTGACGATAAAAACAAGCTTTTTGACTTTTAATATCATTATTTTAAATTTGAACAACTTCATCCTGGGTAGGAGCTGCCAATATTAAACAACTAACCAATGTCGAGCCCGTATTGGCGAGCCAAGACTTGGCTAGTTAACTTTGGTTTCAGTCTGGGCCAGTTGTAAATGCCAAGACTGACCAAGTTTCATTTTATTATATTGCACGTTATTCCCCATGGTTAATGCACTGTAAACATGTTCAAGCCATATTATGTTTATCTTTATTTTTATATGTGATGCTCTTTCCACAACACATTTGCACTTAAACTATGGATAAATTTTTCTCTTTCCACAACACATTTGCACTTAAACTACAGATAAACTTTATCCTCGGTCCTTCACAAATTCTGGATGCACGCAAGAATTAACTGTGGATCAAGAGAAAACAAAAAATGTAAACCGAGTAAGCTCTGATGAACCGAAAAGGTAAGAACAACAAAGGTCACCAACACACCTCCCAAAATTCATCGACACGAATTTATTTATTAAAATACATTAAGGCTTAATTGAATTACCTCTTGGGGTACAATATTTTGTACTGCATTATCTGCTTTCTCCGATATGTGTAGAGGAGTCGATGGTAATTCTTCTATATCGCTGATATCAGACATTTTGATAATATAATTATTGAAGTTTAGCTATAATCTATGAAAATTTAATACCTACTGATTTTGACAAATAAAACAATTAGATAGGAATCTAGGACAAATGTCATATGCACAACATGTTTTTGTTGAAAAATTATGAGTTTCTATTGATTATGAAAAATCTGTATCATAATGGATATCATTATGAAACGGATTATGGGTATATAAGTGTATTATTATAGTACGGGTGTAGAAAAAAAAGATTCTCAAAATTTTTACTAGCAGATTTGGGTTTGGAAATAAATTAATTTTGTTTTTTAGCATTTTTTTTTACAAAATAACATTCACTAATCCTGATCGATTGCCACGCATCAACCATTTTCATATGTTTATATTCGTAAAAAACAAAGGAAGCAAAAAAACACTCCACCAAAATAAAACCTATTGAGCCTTGTTGTTACAATAATGAAAATAAATGATACTGTTGGCTTACATGTATAGGTTAAAATCCCGGTTAAAACAATTTTAAGTAATTTAATTCAACGCAGATGCTGAATTAGATTTAGATTTGATTATAAATGGCTGGACAGGTTGCGCAAGGAGGAACTTGTTCTAGCACAGTGACTCTACGGTCCATTGCAACGTGTTTGAGTTTGACATCAGAACAACTTTTCTACAAACCTTTCTGTCTGGTAAATGAAATCAAAGACCGAATGTATTGGCGACCATTTGATGATGCTGGCTTCTACAATGTTAGAGCCAAAAATCCCATCATCGATATAAGAGAAAGCCGGACATGCGCACAAAATGTGCTCAGACTTTTCATCCTCTTCAAGACAACAATCACAGAGAAGACTTTCTATAAGTTTTAGGGTAAAAAAGTGTTTATTAAGATGCCCATGTCCTGTTAAGACTCCACAGAGCTGAGAGTTTTCTCTTCAGGTTTAAAACAAAATTAACATTTTTATCTGAAATTCTAAAAAACATCCTTCTTTGTCTGCCTATTGGTTACGCATCCCACAAAGCATTCATCTTAAGGCCCACATAATCCTTTAACATTGAAAAACAAACTTTTCAGGTAAGCCTAAAGCGGGTTCTGGCCCATAAAATTTCATGACCACTCCCGCCCTTGCAAGTTTATCCGCATTTACGTTGTATAAAATGCTACTATGACCTAAAACCCACCGCAGTATGAAATTGGTTCAGATGCTCTATCCTGCAGAGGTTTTTTCTACACTCATTAAAGAGTTTAGAAGTGGTCTCCGGGTTTAATAGTGTTTTAATAGTGCTGTTTGGCTATCCGAACAGATGCAAATTTGTTTCCCCTATACACACAAGCGAGTTATTGCGGGCGTGCATTCATTGACAGCATACACCTATGCTTGAAGTACTTTACAAAACCGTCCAAGCGAAAATTTATTGCTACTTTTTACTACATTATTTAATTCCAAGTACATCCTAGCCACTGCATTTCCATTCGACAGAGCCATCCGTTTAGAAAACATAGATCTCTCTGGAGGACCAGTTGGACCAAAATCCCTCACATTCCTCTCTTGCGGGCTTCTCAGAATTATATATTTTGGTCATGACCTCATTATGTATATCTATTTTGGGACAATCTATCCGTAATCTGTCAAGTATGAGACCATGACCGCATGTATATCTACTTACGTTTCTACCACATGTAGTATATAGACAGCCCTCTTAACCATGTACTCCACATGTAGAAGTAAAGGAGCCAGATCGGAGCCAGAAGTAAAGTAGCTGATACCTACACAGGCCATTCTATGAATTCTATTTTTAACTAAGCACGGATGTATTGTTTCTCCATCTTTGGCTAACATACAACAAATGCAAACGCAAGTGTTTGTATAATTATTGCTGTGTTAATTATTGTTAATGCCTAAAAACTTAACCTCATCTGAGTAGCTCAACTGCATACTGAAAAGAGACAGACTCGGTGTTGTAGGCATTTTTCTGTTATTGGTAAATAAGACTATCTGTGATTTGGATGAACGAACTGATAGCCTTGCTCCCCACACCCTTCATCAATCATCTTCAGTGAAGTTTAGATCAGATTTACCAGAGTGCGAAGGTTTCAATTGATTCAGTCTTTTAAGAAGACTATATCACCTACAAAGTCCACAGGAGAAGTGAGAGAACACCTATCTGAGTACAGCCTCGTTTAACTGAGACTGAAACAGTTGCATTGCCGATTTTAACAACAGAAATGCGGCATCTCAAAATAGACACAATCCAATTTCAGATCGTGCTGCTAATTTCATGTAGTGATGCGGCAGTGCTGATTGGTTCGAAGGTGATGTTATCAAAAAGGCCTTTTTATCTAAAAAAACACGCGAAGCAAATTTGTTGGCATCAAATGCTCGTTTAGTTTTAGTCACTAAATGATCCCCAGCTGTTTCTACCGATTTTTGTAGTAGAATGTCTGATTGTCCGTGAAGATCCACCAGTTGGTCGTGAACAAAAACACCATCTTCACCCTGCGCCAGCTCTAGTGTGTGTGAATTCTGCAACCTACCTCACCCACTAGAAAATTTAAAATACACAAAACAAATTAACTCGCGTACCTACATCACCACCTGTGGAGGCCAGCCGCCATGCCTAAACTCTCCCTAAATTTAAATTACGTTAACACTTCAGCTTCATATATGATTATGGTTAATAAAATCAACCCGATTTGCAATCAAAACACAATTTTAGATTTAATTTATAAACATTAATAATAGTAATAACATTACCTGTGGCCCTTCTTATAAGTTGAATTTTTGCATACTTATTCTCATTGCAATCAAAGATAACTAAGAATAAGCATGGCTTACGTATGTTGATTTGATATTGTTAAACCGATCTATAATTAATTATTCCTCCAAAATTGGAATTGAAGCATCCAAAAATCCAATTCTAGTTTGGAGTTTCTTTTTTTTTGCTCAATTTCTCACAAACCTATGTAACTATTTTATTTCGTATTTTATATAATTTTTAAATTCTTTTAAACTATTTTCGATTAATAATAACTAATCAAACAGATCAACAGATCGCCATATATCTTAAAACCAGTTAACTGGTAAATTAACTCATCAAGAATTCAAAAATGAACTGTCTGTATTTAAAAAAAAACCTGCTAAACTTAAATTCTAGAATAACATTATAGCACAACTCAACAACATCACGCTGCGTTGGGTCCCAGGTCATAGTGGCATTCCGGGCAACGTAAAAGCTGATGAACTTGCAAGGGCGGGAGCGGTCAAGAAATTTTCTGGGCCAGAACCCGCCTTAGGGTTATCCAAAAAATTTGCCTTGTCATTATTAAAGGATGATGCGGACCTTAAGATGAACGCTCTGTGGAATGCGTCATCAACAGGCAGACAAAGTAAGATGTTTTTTAGCATTTCAGATAAAAATGTTAATTTTCTTTTAAGCTTGAAGAGGAAAACTCTTAGCACTGTGATCGGTGTCCTAACAGGACATGGACATTTAAATAAACATCTTTTCACGATGGGACTTATAGATAGTCCTATCTGTGGATGTTGTCTTGAAGAGGAGGAGGACTCTGAGCACTTTTTGTGTGTATGTCCGGCCTTCTCTAATGTTAGAGCTAGGATTTTTGGCTCTGATACTGTAAAGGCCAGCACCATAAAACTGTCGCCAATACAGTCGGTCTTGGATTTCATTAACCAGACAGAGAGGTTTGTGGAATAGTTGTTATGAGGCCAACTCGGACACGGCGCTATGGACCGAAGAGTCTGCGTGCCAGGACAAGTTACGCCTTGCGCAACTGTCCACCCCCTTCTATCTATCTATCTATCTAAATTCTAGAATCCTCGTCAATAGAAAAGAAATATTCTCACGATAGACAAATTCATTTGGTTGCGTTTTGTTCTTTTTTTTATTATATGTTTGAAATAAAAGAAACACGAGAAATTGTGTTAACTAGTAACAGCCATAGGTGTTAAACGACAAATGTACTTGAGAATTAAATAAAACTGCGAAAGGATGGGATGAAAAGCTTTTTGAAAACATGAGTAAAGTTGTTGTCGATTATTGCGAATAGTATATCACTATCTACAAGGAAGAAGGTTAATGTATATTTGTGGTAAGGTTTGATGGCCCTTACAAGACAGGACGAAAGGAGGATGTCCAGCTTACTAAATTCGTCATGAGAATCATAAAAATATTAACAAGTGAAATGGGAGCTAGGTTCGAACCCAAACCCCGAGATAGACTCTTATGCTCTACCGACTGAGCTAACCGGGCCAGACAAAAAATTATTGCCTAGAACTGAAAAAAGGTAGGGGATACAATATATGGCTTTTCGGAGGACTTGTCGGATAATATTAGGGGAAGGGAGAGCTAGCATGAATCTCATAAAATTTATATTTTTGAAATATTTCATGAAATGTTTCAGAAATGTTTCATGAAATATTTTAAAAAGTTTTTTAAAGGTTTTATTTTGGAGTGCCAAGGTAGTGTTGAATAATGTGGAGGTAGTGTAGAATAATGTAAATTTGAACAAGGTTGATCTTCAATAGAAGCGCCTAAGTTTGAGAGTAAAATTGTGCTTAATGTGTGAGTAAATAAATAACCAGTTAAAATAGTTCTTTTTATTGAAATTTAAATATTATATATATATATATGGAGGGGCTGAAATTTCACAGCTCTGGGATATCAAGACTTCGGTCTGGGCTAAGGATTTTGATATAGTTTTCGGAAAAAAACTTTTATGAGGACATGGTTTTTAGTTTTGGGCAGTGATGTATATAAACATAACTTTTTGTTAAACTACATGTATTTTTTATCTCTGTACTAGATATGTATTACAAAACTAACACGAAACATCAATACGTTGCAGAAAAATTATAACAGATCATAAATTAACATAATTTAGTGAAAATATTATACAATCAGCAAACTACTCAATACCTCTCCATATACCGTTTCGAGAAAATATTTCAAAATCACAAATTCATATTTCTTTCAAAATTCCAAAAATATTATAAAAATTTAATAAAATCAAAAATTCAAACTTTTTTCTAACAATATTCTAAAAATATTTCAAAAATTATTACAAAATCAAAGATTAAAACTTTTTTCAAAAATTCTAAAAATATTGCCAAAATTATAACAATATCAAAAATTGTAACTTTTACCAAAATTATAAAAATTATAATAAAATCAAAAATTTAAAATTCTAAAAATATTCCAATAATTCTTACAAAATCAAAAATTGAAACTTTTTTCAGAAGTCATATATATAAAATTCAAATTCGGAAAAAATATATATAAAATTCAAAAAATTCTATTTCGTTCCAAAATTCTAAAAATATTCAAAAAAAAATTAGAATTAAATCAAATATTTAAACTTTTTCTAAATTTTAATAATATTCCGAAAATTCTTAAAAATTCAAAAATTTAAACTTTTCCCAAAATTCTAAAAATAATGCAACAATAAAAACAATATCAAATATTGAAACTTTTTCCAAAATTATGAAACCCTTTCCAAAAAATTTTACAAAATCAAAAATTGAAACCTTTTTCAAAATTCTAAAAATGTATATAAAATTCAAAAATTTTTTTTTTTAAATTTTAAAAATATTCCAAAAATTAGAATAAAATCAAATATTGAAACTTTTTCTAAATTCTAATAACATTCCCAAAATTCTTAAAAGTTCAAAAATTCAAATTTTTTAAAAAATTCTAAAAATATTGCAAATATTATAACAATATCAAAAATCGAAACTTTTTTCAAAATTCCAAAAATTATATAAAATCAAAAATTTAAAATTTTCAACATTCTAAAAATATTCCAAAAATTCTTACAAAATCAAAAATTAAAACTTTTTCCAAAATTCTAAAAATATTGCAAAAATTATTACAAAATCAAAAATACAAACTTTTTTTAAAATTACAAAAATATTTCAAAAACTATAACAAATTCAAAAATTTCCATGTCCAATTTCATTTTCAATTACATTTACGTCATAAAAACAGCAACATTTTTTTTCCAAAAAATTGGCTAAAAAAATAAATGAAATCATTTTTTGACACACTTGAAATTATTTTTTTGACAAACTTATAATGCCATATATCTCTATATAGAGAATATATAATAATAATATATAATAATAATAAAATTTCATTTCAAACAAATAATTAATTTTAGTTTTTTCCTAAAAATTGGTAAAAAAATAAAAGTTATTTGTTCTCTCTATTAAGCCAAAATGAGGCTTAATAGGGAGAACATCCTAAAGTTTAATGCACAAAACATCGAGGAGCACAAGCAATATGGCTAAGACGCACATCCCACCGAGTATGGTTTTCGGCCAGATACACATGTAGTCCAGCGATGACACATCAGTTCACTTGCTCGGAGGCGTTAGCTTCAGGGGATTATAGAGCTGTAAAGGTATGATGAACCCTAAACCTTGAAAGGAAAGTTTCAAATAATTTAGATCTAAACTACGCGACCCATTGTCTGAGAAAATTGCTTCGGGACAACCAAAAACATGGAACACATTGGTTTCAAACACTTTAAATATAGAATCGGCGGTAAGTGTCCGTAAAGGAAAAAAACGGGAACATAGGGAGTTCGTCTAAGACAATCAAAATTGCGTGGCCATCCGGGACCAAAAATATAATCGAAGTAAGTGATATAAGTTTTTCGCAAACTCACCATGTGCAGAGGTAGGAGGATTATGGGCCTGGGAAATCAAATTGGTCGTTAGCTCTTCGAAGATCCACAATTTCCAAGCTTCACCTTCCAGTGTAGCATCGCTCTTGAAGAAATTAAGTTTTTGATATACAAGTCCATCGGACGTGCGTAAATTGGGTAGAGAACCATTGGAGTTGGTGACTATCTTCACTAATTTAAGTTAATTGTCACGTTTGACAGCTGGAGATTTTAAAAGAGCATCTGGAACCACGTTTAGCTTACCACATCGATGCTCAATATCAAAAGTGGAGTCTTGCAGCTTCAAAATCCGTCGTGCCAGACGATTTGATAAATCTTTCTGCTGCATTAAACAATTAAGAGAAACGTTACCAGTAAGGATCTTAAAAGAGTGACCCTCGATGTATGCGCGGAACTTCTTAATGTTCTTAATTTTTTGTGATGAAATGGTAAATAGATTACCACTTCGCAGTTATAGAATATGGCTCCTGTAATATTCTGTAACTGCGATTACCATCTCAATTCATTTTCGCAAATTATTTTTGATGTAATGTATATGCTTGGTACATTTAAGTTTGTTTCAGCTACTTTACTTCAAACTAATATTTGCGTATCTTTTGGCTGTGAAAATTTTAATCTTAAGAAGGCTAAGATAATTGTCCATTAGTTGTTTCAATATTCCATGCACCAATATATTCACCGGGGTTCCAACCCTTCGACCCGCATACTGTGAAAAAAATCTCTATATGGTAGTACGCTTTGTCTGCTCACGTTATGGAACTAGTGGTTACAATTGTAACACACTTCTTTGTTGACGTGGTAGGACATGTCTTCATGAGTTTCATAAATTGGATTCAATCTCATTTCTGAAACTTTTTTATTTTCCTATAGAGTAACCCCCTTTCAATCAACAGGACTGTTCTATACATAAGAAGAAGTTTCCTTAGATTGGTAAACCAAGCAATTATAGATAATGTTCATAAACAGAATTTACCCGCAAGATTTTTGCATACAATTATAATTCCTGTAGTTCGTATCACATTCGTCTGGATGTGTTTTTTTCTTTATTTAAAGTGTTTCGCATATTTTTCTCTCATGGATGAAGAATTTGTAAACTTATTATAGTGATGATTAAACTGTCCAAAAAAGTAAGATATTCTTACACTACCAGCCCTGAAACCAAAGAGGTGTTTTTGCTTCCCTTATGTTTGGGAAAATTACCATGATATAATTCAAAGATTAAATTAAAGAAATTCCAGTCTACAGCTCTGGTTCATTATATCTAATGAAGATATTTACATCAATCTATAACCGTAACAGGTATTGATGACTTTTGTCAGCTATACCTGTTGCGGTTATAGCTACAAGAAACATAATTTTTCTGAAAACAAACCGTTTTTTAATTAATTGCAGATATATAGTTCTATTTGTGACTTGTTCGCTACTTATCAACCCAACTTTTATTTCTAATCTAATCATAATTGCTTGAGATAAAAATAAATTTTCTTTGCTTCAACAAAATTAAAAGTAATGAAAAAAAATTAAAAAATTTTAATTTTCTTAATTGAATTTTTTTTCACGTAAACGAAAACAGAAAGAAAGAAAAACGTTAAAAAATTAAACAGAAAGTTCACTAGCTTAAAGGTGAAAGGTGGAAAAAAACTTTATACATTTGTTCCATGTATTTTAATTTTATGATTTTGATTAAAATTTTGTCCTTGTTGTCTTAATATACAAACAAAATGTAAACGATATCATGGGTCAACATCAATTCCGTAGTGCATTGCAGTGTAATTATTTAACAACTGCAAGCACAGCGGGAGTGAAGCTGATTTTGGTATGATAACACATCAATTTTGATTTTTCTTATAACAATGTTTAAGACAAATTCTAAGAGTTGAATAAATTTATAATCTATTTTAAGAAATGATAAGAAAATAATAATAAATGGAAGGAAATTTTTATTTTACGGAAGAATAATAAATTGTTATTAAGGTTTAAAGTTAAAATGAGTGTGATTTACCCTTGTTGAATTTTTAAAATGTTCCGTTGCTTTTTTCAACGGAAAAAATTTTATTTAAAGTTTCTGCCATAGAAAGTTTGAATATTGTTTATTCTACGTCATAACAACTCAATCAAATACTCTGAAATCAACGAATAATTTACATAAACTAATTAACGCCATGGTAAGATAAAAAGGATATCTTTAAAAATTATTCCTCTCATAAAGTACAACAAAAATAAAATTATATTTCTTCATCATGAAAATAAGCTTAATGACATAAATTCAATTACCACAATTCCTAATGGAAAAACTAAACAAACCCAATTTCAAGATAAAAAAAGGATTTTCATCGTTTCAAAAATGAAAAAGAAAGCGATAATTTTCATATCTACAACGAGAAGAAAATTTCTGATTTTTGTTGTTACAATACAAGTTAATGAAATTTAATTTATTTAAGCAAAAAAATTGAGGAATTAAAAGCTTCAGTTTTTCTCTTATTTTTCTTATAATTTTGGTGTAAGAAAAACTGTCTTCGAAACTGTTTTTATCTTAAAGATTTACTTCATTGTTTATTTTAAGTTTTATTTAATTAAATGTATATGAAGAAACATAGATATGCATTAAAAATATAAAAGTTTGCAAAGTTTTAGCTTTAGTAAATCAAAAATTGAACATATTATGTTATTCTTGTTAAAACTGCAAGCAAAACATAGAAGTGAAAAGTCTGGGATTTGATTAAAATTTTCAGATTTTGCAGTCTAAGTTTTTAAATCAAAAAACGAGATAATTAAACATAGGCTTTTATCATATCCCTTTGAGTATTTATCTTTTATGTTTTTAATCGATTTAAAGTATGTTACCACAATGATAGTGTTAATGTTGACGCCAAATCAAACGAAGTCACTTAAAAATAATATGTTAATAAAATAAAATATTATTAAATATGATAATTAGTTTTTAGTCATGATAATTTTAAATTATTATCATTTAAAATTAGTTTATAATTAATATATGAGCAATTTCACGAAGATTCAACATCGTTTTGACCTGACCCAAATTAAAAAGGGTCGAGTCAAAATGTCGCAAAATTTTGCTGAACTTGACTGAAATTGCTTTTTAAAAAGTTCATTTAATAATAAAATATTTGATATTTAACATAAAAAAAAGCTGAATCTAAAAATCGTTATTTTTATAATTTTTCTTCAGAACAAAAAAAACTGGTTCCCGACAGTCATATGCACAACGAATTTTATCTTTAAAACAAAAAATAACGCAAGTCCCAAACTTTCACAAGTGGTTAGATATAAAATAAGCTTCAATTTAGTTAAAAAAAAAAAAAGGCAATGCCATCTTTTTTTAATTACACCGTTTTTTTCTTATGTTACACCGTTAAAAATTATTTCAAAAAATTAACAGTGTACATTTTTAAAATACCTATTCAACGACATATCATTTATGAAAATCGATTCAGTAGTTTTTCTACAATCGCTCGTCAAAATGCACTCACATCACAAAATAACAAAAATTGAGGGGCACCCTGTGAAGACCCCTTGTCGAAAAAAAAAATTCTAAGAGAACTTGTATTTTTTATTTATCAAAAACTATCTATAAACAAAAAATAATCAAAATTAAAAGGGGTCAAGTCAAAATTTCCCAAAAATTTGCTGAACTTGCGTGAAATTGCTCATATATATTATATATTTCTCTAATTCATTATATATTTTGAAATATATATAACCAACATTTTCTCTCATTTATGTCATCTACTTCTGGCTGAAAGATCTTAGTATTGGATAAAATATTCCCCTTCCTCCCCCTATTTGACATTTCTCGACGTTTAAGGTCGTATCGATTGTGTGACGAAGGATATTCCCAGAAACACCGCTTTCCCAAACCTCGTCTTGTTTCAGTTTCCTTCATCCCAAGTTCAATTCCAGACATAAATTCACCCAGTAATATTGATGTTGTATTGCATAACACCCATTTATAAATTCATTTTTTTTTTGTGTCAGTTTTGCTAATCACGTAAAACCTCATTTAGCTTAATTAAAAGCTTCCCACACTTCGTTTTTTTTTTCCAAATTTAGTAAAAACATGTGTCTCAATTTTAGTCTAGACATATGCTATATATAAAATTTCTCATAGCTCGTTTTTGCAGTATATGCAAAAATTCATTCTGAAACCCTCAAATTTTCTATTTTTTTTCTCTATTAGACTGAAATTCAATCATTTTTATATTAAATAGTGTTCTTTGTTTAACTGTGGGAAATAGTATATTTTCCTACAAGAGATAAAAACAATGTTTTGTTCCTGAGTAGACATTCACGAGACGCGCTAGCGTCGAGTGAAACACGCTTAGGAAATGCAATTTTTTCTATGATACTAATATATAATCGATATTTACTATAAATTATAAAGTTATACACCAACAACAAAACATTCAAAATTCACATTCTATTTTTTCATGGTTACGTTGTTTAAAATACTTTGTAAAATTATATGAAAAACCATAGCAATTATAATTTGTTATTTTTTTACACTAGTGAGTTTACTTTTCGCATAGAAAAATTTATTATTTAAACAATTGACTGGTTGTCTGTGATTTGGTTTCCTTTCGTAATTAACGTAATGATTTTCTTTCTTGGTTTTTTTTTGTTGGGGGATCAAATAAAACCGAGGTTTGGAGGAAAGTAAAAGAATCGTTGTTCGGGACTCGAAAATTATCCAGAGACGCGAACAGTAGTTGTTGGGGAGAATATCTTGTGTATTTTTTTCTTTGGGGGTTATGTAGATAGTTAATTTCTGGTCGCGTTGTAATTTTTATGTTTTTTGTGGAGGATTTCTGAAGTGAAATCAAAATAAAATCAAATTTAAATCAAATTAAAATCAAATTGAAATCAAATTTATGTGAATAATAATTCTATAGATATAATTCATATCCAAAAATTTAAGTGAATTACAATTCTATCTGTTGAATTGAAAAGATATCGTTAATTAAGTGAATTTAAAATATACCTAACATTATTCGAATGTTACAGATATAATTATTATCCAAAAATTAATGTGAATTACAATCATATCTGTTGGATTGAGTAGATAATGTTAATTAAGCGAATTCAACAATGAAAATATGGAGGGGCTGAAATCTCACAGCTCTGAGATATCAAGACTTCGGTCTGGGTTAAGGATTTTGATATAGTTTTCGGCAAAAAACTTTTATGAGGACATGGTTTCTAGTTTTGGGCAGCGATGTACATCAAACATAACTCTTTGTTGGAATACAAGTTTTTTATTTCTGTTTAAAAATTTATTACAAAACTAACACGAAACATCAATACGTTGCCGGAAAATTATAATCAAAATTCCAAAAATATTGTTAAATTAAATAAAATCAAACTTTTTCAAAATTCCAAAAATATTCCAAATATTGGAATAAAATCAAATATTGAAATATTTTCTAAATTCCAATAATATTTCAAAAATTCTTAAAAATCCAAACTTTTTTAAAAATTCTAAAAATATTGCAAAAATTATTACAAAATCAAAAATTCAAACTTTTTTCAAAATTCCAAAAATTATAATAATAACAAAAATTAAAAATTTTTCAAAATTCTAAAAATATTCCAAAAATTCTTACAAAATTAAAACTTTTGCCGAAATTCTAAAAATATTGCAAAAATTATTACAAAATCAAAAATACAAACTTTTTCAAAATTCCAAAAATATTTCAAAAACTACAACAAATTCAAAAATTTCCATGTCCAATTTCATTTTAAATTACATTTACGTCATAAAAACGTCATTTACGTCATTTTTTTCTAAAAAAATTGGGTAAAAAATAAATAAAAACCTTTCTTTTGACACACTTGACAACATTTTTTGACAAACTTATAATGCCATAATTCTCAATAATAATAATAAAATTTCATTTCAAACAAAAAATTTATTTTTTTTCCAAAAAATTGGGTAAAAAACTAAATAAAAATCTTTTGACACACTTGACAACATTTTGTTGACAAACTTATAATGCCATAATTCTCAATAATAATAATAAAATTTCATTTCAAACAAACAATTTTATTTCCAAAAAATTGGGTAAAAAAAAAATAAAAATCTTTCTTTTGACACACTTGACAACACTTTTTTGACAAACTTATAATGCCATAATTCTCAATAATAATAATAAAACTTCATTTCAAACAAACAATTAATTTTATATTTTTTCCAAAAAATTAGGTAAAAAAATAAATAAAAATCTTCCTTTTGACACACTTGACAACTTTTTTTTGACAAACTTATAATGCAATAATCTAGTTTTTGATCTCACATACCAATCCCGACCATCAAGATTTCTCCAAATTCAATGTTTCTACTCGTAATCACTTAAAATGAACGTTTTTTAAGCCAAAAATATGCAAATTTCCTTGTTTTGACACACTTAATGATTTTTTGGACACACTTCCGGTACAGTTATCGAACACAGCGTTCTTTCGGACCTGTCTCTTGAGTATACCTATTTTTAGAAAAAAAAATTTTTGAAATCCCTCGAGTGGTTTTCCCTGCAGCGTAGGTAATGACGGCCGGCCGACAGACAGACATACATTTTTTTTTTTTTGCTTTTTTAGAATCAGGAGGTCCTAAAACGTCGAGAAATGTCAAAAAAAGTGGGGGTAAGAATTTCACTTTGAGCTCATGAATGTAATACTTAGGTCTTTCAGACCGAAGTAATAATTACTGGAAACATGTATTGGAAATTAAATTTAGTATATATGAAAATCTGTTTATTCTGTATGCGCTAGAGTATCCTTTATTGCCTAACAACATTGATCCTTCCAAATAAAAATCAACGGAAAGTTACAGGTGAGTTAACTAATCCTACAGAAGCCACGTTTTCTTCTATGTTATAATGTTCATTTTGTTTTCATATTAGCGATATAATTTCCCTTCAGGAATTATGGTTTGTTTAATGATAATGTTTGAATCTGGTTTTAAAAACGAGGATCAGAGTCGTAATTTTATCTGACGTACAAGTTGGTAGTTATACTCTCTGAGGTTATTATAGAACAAGATGTTGTTTTTGTCTGAGGACTTATCTGGCGTGGAGATGAAAGGTAAGTAGGGATGGCCATCTACGTTTCTTCTTATGATTCTGATTATTTCCATAAACCGCTCCTTACTAGGACTACCCGGTTGCCGGAAAACCCCACGACAAATTATCGACTGAGCGAAGTCGAGAGCGGTTTTCGGATCCACAACCAGGTACCCAATTCTTTAACTTTGGCTAGGGTAATCTTTGCTTTTGTCTGGGGGCCTAGGTTGCACTGCTAAACGTTATAATTGTTAAATATTAAAAATAAAACAATTTCCGTTCATCATAACTGACGAGAATATACTACTTGAGTGATTTAAAAAAAATTGTTTCTAACATAGATTTTGTGCATGGTAATAGTCGAAAGAACGCTGGGTTTGATAATATACCAGAAGTGTGATATAAAATGAGTCAACAAAAATGTTTTGCATATTTTGTGCTTAAAATGCGTTTATTTTAAATGACTATTTGTAAGGAGCGCGGCTCATAAGAGATCAGAATTACCATAAACAATCCTGACGACTTCAAGGTACGCGTGCTTTGAATTTGTTCCGCCTAGCTACAGTATGTGAATTCAATAAACGTTGCCCTCGGCCCTTTACAAATGCTGGAAGCATAAGAAAATAAAGTGCACTCTGATGACTTAGAAAGACGAAACCCTATGATTTGTTAAGGATCCCGTCCTGCATATAATTTACAGAAATTCAACAATGCATATTGCACGAAAAACCAGTGATTGTTGTTGAGTTGTCTGAATTATCAATCAATTTTACAAACATAAGAGGTTTGAACATCAATCTCAACTCGGTCCACCAATATCTTGAACGTTGCCGTCCTGATATTCTTTTTTTAACAGAAACGATTATCAGTGGGAGAGCCGTAACATTAGATAATGGTAAATATATTTGTCCTAATTATGATCTAGAATCCTCATTCTATAACAAACATGGTGTTTGCGCTTATGTTCGAAATTTTATTCCATATGTGAGGATTAAAAAATTTGAATTAAACACTAAACACCATAATATGGTATCTTTAAAAATTTGTTGCCCTAATCAAACTTTGTTTGTTTTTGGATTGTATCGTTCTCCTAATTCACCTGAGAACATTAATTTATTTCATGATCCGTCTGAAAAGATAGATAGGTTAGCTCAGTATCCTAATGCTAAGTTTATTCTTCTAGGGGACTTTAATGTTCATAATAAAGGATGGCTCATACACAGCTCCTCTACTGATGAGATAAGTAAACAAGCTGAGCTCTTTGCTCTTTATCATAATTTCACTCAGATAATAGACCAGCCTACCAGAGTTCCTGACATTCCTGGACAAAGTAGCAACTTACTTGACTTATTTTTGACAAATGATCCATGCTTAGTACAATTTAAAGTTTCAGAGCCTTTAGGTGGGTCAGATCATAATTTGATCTCCACTAAATTAAATATACAAATTCCTAAACAATTTAAAGCGAATCCCCGTCTTGTTTGGGATTACAAAGCGGCGAATTGGCAAGGACTTAAAATCTTCTTCAAACCCTTTCCTTGGAAACATAGTTGTCTTACTGGCCAAGATCCAAACATTGCTGCTATTAATTTTTCTGAAATTATAGGTGAAGGCATGCGTAGATTTATTCCTAATAAATTGATCATTCCGAACGTTGACCTATGGTTTTCGAGTAAATGCAAAAAAGCAATTAAAGCTAAAAAAAAGGCTTTTCGAAAGTTTTTCCAAAACAAAACTGATGAAAACCTTAGAGAGTATCGAAAAGAGAGGAATTTATGTAGGAAACTAATAGATGGAGAGAAAAATCTATTTAATTTGAAAAAAGCTTCTAAATTTGCTGAGCACCCAACTGGATCGCGTAACTTCTTTAAAGCTGCTAAGACTATCCAAGGCAATTTCTGTAAATCTTCTCTTCCTCCTCTTATTGATAGAGATATACCTATTATTGACCCAAAAGAAAAGGCTAATTTGCTAGGACATATTTTTTCTATAAATTCTACCTTAGTCGAACCCAATTTCCAACCTAGACCTATTCCTAAAGCATCGCTCAAAATGAAGCGAATAATTTTTCGTAAAAAACATTATTCGAAAAATGCATTTACAAATTAATACCAACAAGGCATCTGGGCCTGATAATATTCCTCCAATTATACTTAAAACGTTTGCTAGGGAGCTAGCACCTATCCTCACTAAAATATTTTATTTGTCTTATAAGAAAGGGATTTTTCCTGTAATATGAAAAATTGCTAGTGTACAGCCAGTAGCAAAAAAGGGTAGCAAAACTGACCCATCCAATTACAGACCCATTTCAATTTTGTCAGTAGTGTCTAAAGTTTTTGAGAAATATATAAATTTTAATTTAATGAGCTTCTTAGAGTCTTCCAAATTACTTAATGAAAGACAATACGGCTTCCGAAAAGGAAGAGCAACAGGAGATTTGCTTTCGTTTGTTACTCATCTTTGGAATAGATCCCTTGAAAACTTTGGTGAGACTTTCGGTGTTGCTCTTAATATTTCCAAAGCATTTGACAAAGTTTGGCACAAAAATCTTATATGCAAGTTGAGATGTTATGGTTTAGATGAGCCACTAATTTCCTGGATACAAAGCTTTATATCTGAGCGAAAATTTCGAGTCAATGTTGACGGTATTTCATCGGATGTATTTTCGACTAATGCAGGCGTTCCTCAAGGTTCCGCTTTGTCCCCAACTCTTTTTCTTATCTATATTAATGACTTGTTGGTTTCAACAATTAATCCTATCCATAGCTTTGCTGATGATAGCACTCTTCATGCATCTCATGTTGCACCTAGATCGTATTCGCCTTTAGCGCTTAATAACTGTAGATCAAATTTGATAGATTCATTAAACGTTGATCTTAAAACTATCTTTGATTGGGGTGTTACTAACAGTGTTGAATTCAATACGTCCAAAACACAAGTTTGCCATTTTTCAAGATTATCAACACCTAACCCTTTTCCATTGAAGTTTGATTCAAACGTTTTGATAGAGAAAGAGTCCGTGAAACTTCTAGGAGTTGAGGTTGAAAATAATATGAAATGGAATTCTCACATTTTTACCCTAGCAAAAAGCGCTGTTCAAAAATTTGGGTTTTTGGGACGATGTAGTAAGTTTTTCAGTAGCGAACAGCTTCTTTTAATATACAAATCTTTTATACGTCCCTGTATGGAATATTGTTCTCACATATGGGGTGGAGCATACTTATGTAGTTTGAAGTGTCTTGATTCTGTACAGCGGAGAACAGTTAAATTGATTGGTAACTCAAATCTTACTAATGACCTTGATTCCTTGCAGCATAGAAGAAATGTTGCTGATTTGACGATTTTCTACAAATATTTCATGGATGAACGGGTTTCTGAAGAGATCAAATCGATTTTACCTAAGTCTGCAAACCTATCGCGTCATACCAGAGCATCGGTAGCGGCCCATCCTTTTACGGTTCAAATAATTAGATGTAGAACTGTAGCCTTCCAGCGCGACTTTTTCTACAGAGTCTCCCATCTCTGGAATTCATTACCTTCGTGCGTTTTCCCTGATAACTTTAACCCGCAAAAGTTCAAAGTCGGCGTTCATAAATTTCTAAAAGAAACTTAATTCTCAATTGATTATAATCCCTAGTTGGCATGGTATCTTCGGATATTCAGAGACGTTAATGTATAATTAATTATATTAACACTAAACATGCCTAACTTCCAATAAAAAAAAAAAAAAAAATAAATTATATAACATTGTTTCTATCAAACTAAACAGGTGATTGTTGAAACATATTTGTAAATGCTAAAATCATTGCACCAAAATAAACAGGTGATTATTGAGAATTTGTTGTAACTACAAAAATTGTTGCTCCAAAACTAACAAGGGGTTGTTCAATTGTGTAAATGCCAAAATAAATGGCTGATTTTAAAAAAAAAATTGTGTAAATTCGAAAATCGTTGCACTAAAATAAACCAGTAATTGTGGAGAATTTACTGTAACTACAAAAATTGTTGAATCAAAATAAACAGGTTATTGTTGAAAAAATTCTGCAAATATGTTGATCGCTTGTACTGCTCAAGAAGGTTCAAGAGGTTCTCCATAAAATCCACAACCGTAAAATTAATTATCTAGTTTAACGATGGTTTATTATTCTACCTTCAAACGATGATGACCACGACACGTTTTACTTTTCATACAAATTAACATAAATTAAAAATTACTTGTAATTAAAGTTTTATTTATGTAAATAACCATTAAATTTATTTTATCAATATAACTGTTTTTTTTAGTTTTTATACAACAAAAAAAACATAGAAATTGTATTAGGGAAACTATTGACTATTTATTATAAATGCATCAAACAAAAAATCGTTAAGTGTGTCAAAACAATGATTTTCATTCAGCGTGTTACCCAATTTTTCGACAAATATATAAGGGATAATATTTGAATTTGAAACAGGACATAAAATATAAGAGAATCCATGCTTCAGCTACTCCCGACTATCAGTTAGTTACGGAGGGTGTTGTTTTTTTACAAAAGTAGTAATAAGTGAAAAGATGCGTTTACGCTGAACGGAAAAGTAAATACTTAGAAGTTTTTGAATGATTTTAACAAACTTTGCTCACTGATGACTAATTGATACAGTTAGAAAATGTATCAGATAGTTGCATATTAAATGTACTTGTTTCTTAAAAGCAAATTTTGAAAGGAAGCATTTGCGCTAAATTAAGAGGTTTCCTGCTTTATTTTGTAAAGCCTGGGTTTTTCAATTTAGTTAAATAGATGCTTTATCTATTTATCCAAGGGATTTTAGAATTTTATAGAATGATAAACGGAACGTACGCAGACTCCACCAAGGAAAAAATCTCTAAATACACTTACTAGCTTATAAGACCATGATGGTCGTATAATATAATCAACAAAAATTCAAGAATTTAATAAAAATAAAATAGTATATACCAAAAAAATCTAACCTTAACCTTATAGTTTATTGTTGACTTCAATGTTGCTAGCGACTTTCGTCCTTGTATGTCACTTGTTTTCCTTCTAATTTTTATTTTATGTTTCCCAAAATTGTCTAGATCTTTGAATTCGTCGAAATTGTTTTCATCAACTCCCTAATTGTATTCAACTTTTGAATTATGATTGTGACGACAACTCTTCTGCATTCATGCACTATTGAATTTTTTGGTAACTTTGCTATTAATATATCATTACTTTCTATACGATTAAATTGAACGGAAAATCAAATATATTGTCTGCATATAATGTTGGTTCAATTGATGGTCCTGAACAAATAACTACATCACCAATGTATTCAAGCGTACAATGTGCCATGCAAGCGTATTTAATTGCATGTCCAAAAATTCCTTCAGACTTCACGAAAACCAAGATGAAGTAATTTAGTCCAATTTATTTGTTCCACTTTAAAGTCGTTTCCATGTGGATTAAACTTTATACAAATAAAAACACTTGCAAATCAAATTAAATATTTTTTTATTCCGTAAGTTTGATTACGGCTAAACAAAAAACTTTTATAATCTTATTTTTAAAATGAAATACAAATTCTTAATCATATTGATCAAAAAAGACAAGCACAAACATAGCATCATTTTTTTTCTTTTACTTATAGTTATTTTTTCTTTCCATTAACATCAAAGTTGTGAACAATTTTTTTTTAATTTTAATTTTAAATTGCAATGAATCAAAACAATTCTTGAACATCAACTGATCCTAAATTTTTATTATTATTCAATTGTGATTTGAAACCAAACACCAACTGAATTTTAATTTTTATATTTTTGTTTTAGTATCAAAATTGAATTTTTCTTTAATTTTAATTTGTTTCGATTTCAAAATCAAAAACCAACTAACTGAAAATCAGCCAACATCCTAGTATTAATAATGTTCTAGTCTTAGCAGTAAACAAGACAAAAAGATGATTCAATGCAAGGCCGTCTCTTTCTTTCGTTATACTATCAAAATGAATAACTTGCTTCTGTTGAGGTTTTGAAGCCTTTTTATAGAAAAACAATTGCAAGAGAAAAGATCTTATACTCCTGTTTCATTTTTTCTCATTTAAATATGTAACAGATAAAAAAAATTTACAAAGAAAAAATCATGTGATTACGTTTAATACAATATTTTTCTATAGCAATGTGTGTCGTCATTTCATTATTTCGTTATTTACGGTGGATAATAAACTTTTCTATTGCAGTGTGCAATGCCCGATTTTATTTAAGTACATTGTGATCTGTCGAATTGAAATTACGATGTGACACAACATTTAGGCTGGTAGTTCAAGGATGGAATGTGCAGGATGAATCAACTAGGACCCAATCTTTGCTGATAATGCACCCGGTCTAAGTGTCTGATCTGTCAAGCCTTAGATTCCAGTCAATCCATCCTACACAGACCCAACTTGCGAGCATAACAATTTGGTGTCCAGATGTTCATTTGGTTACCTTTGAAGTGTTGTTACTATATAGTAAAAGATAATGTTTTTTGTTCTCTTATTGGAGTTTTTCTTCTTCAATCAAAAATCAAAAAAGTCAGCGAATCCAAGACTATAATTTGCACCACATCAGAAATAATTATTAAATCTAAAAATAATAAATGTTTCGTTCACCCCCATTATTTGAATTTGATCCAACCCTTTATGCTTTCTCCACTTAAACCAAGAATAGTGAATAACATAAAGTCTTGTGCCGAAGCCGCAGGTGATTGTTGTGCACTATCAATAATGCAATATATAATAAAAATCGTTGGGCCTAATGTACCGACGATTGTTGAATAAAACTATTAACATGATATGACTCAATCGTTGTTGCAAAGATACAGGCGATTGCTGAAGAAGCATTATTTTTTTCAATATAATAGTCAATCGTTGTACCAATAGTATCAGCGATTGTTGAAGGTTAATAATAAATCAAAATAGCAGACAATTGTTGCGCCAAAGAAACAGGTGATTGATGAACATTATAGTGAAACATTATATAAAATAAACAAAATCCGTGGCGCCAAAGGTTCCGACGATTGCTGAATACGAATAATAAATCAATAAAATAGCCAATTGTTGCGCCAAAGAAACAGGCGATTGTTGAACAATATTAATAATGCAATATAACAAAAATCATTGTGCCAACGGTACCGCCAAATGTCAAATTGAAATACTAATAAATCAATATAACAGTTAATCGTTGAGCCAATAGTAGCGGAGATTGTTGAATATGAATAATAAATCATTAGAATAGTAATTGTTACGCCAGTATAAGCTTCAGAAACTCCAACGGTTGTTTGTAGAAATTTTCAGGTGTTATACTCAAATACGCGTCAAAATAATACACAAAATATTTTTATTAAATAACACTTTATTCACAATTAGAAAATAAATTTACTTCTATTTACACGGTTTTGTAAACAAGATAAAGCGTTTCGTTTACAATTAATTTTACTAAACATAAGTCGCATTCCAGAAATTCTTTAAATATAATTTTGCTTAATTTCTCGATTATCGAGATAAAGTTTTTTACACAGAAACCTTGAAAAATTTTCAATTATTTTTCATTTGTTTAATTTTATGTTTTTATTTCCATCTTCAACACTTTTTCTGGAAAATAGTTGATTTTAGTTTTGTTAGTGAAATATTGTGTAAGGGAATTGAGGTTGGAATACAAGTTTGTTTTGTATTTCGTTGTTATTATGGAGAATCGACACAATCTGATCAAACGGAATCTCAGAATTGGTCTGTCTTATTACCAATGATTATTTTAAAGAACAAGTGACCAAGGATGACTTCGATCAGCGATCCGTTATCATGCCTATGCAAAAAAGCAGGTGTTTAGAGCGCTAAGGATCTAACCTAAGCTTTATCGCTAGTGCGTCTCGTGAACAAATGTTTACTCACGAAAAAAACAGTTATCTCTTGTAGGAAAATATACTATTATTTCACTTGTTTACATTTTTCAATATCTAATTGACAAAGAAATGCCCGAACTTTTCGTTGACTTCAAGCTACCTTACAATTCTCTCTTTTTTTATTAAAAAGTTTTGTACAATAGAAATAACAAGATATAATTTAAATATGCAGCATAATTGGAGTGTACTACAACTTAACTATATCCTAGTGGTTGATCCCAATATATATGAACGTCCAGAATCGACGTTTAACAAAATATATTTTCTGTTGATGTCTTGTAATTCTGTTGATTAACTACTTTAATTTTTTCAGCTCAACCCTTAATCTGAACTTGATACCGGCATTTTTAAACTTATTGAATTGAATGTTATCTTGAACAAAAACAATTTCTTTAAAAGATGAGATGCATTGCGAAATCTTTTTTACTGAAAATAATTCTCGTGGAAGTGGGGCATACACTGTTAATCTTTCTCTTTTTACAAACGTTTAAATTATAAGGGATGTAGTATTTCCTAAATTTGATTATATGCAAAGGAGATAATCCAATCCAATCTCCTAATGTTGAACTAGACTAAAACTTAAACGCGATATAGCATAGGCCAATGAATTGTTTGTTTTTTCAACCTCTTCTATGATTTTATTTCATATCGTTTGCATTTAAATTAAGATTCGGCTTGTAAATCTGTGATTTTTGAGTAGATCTGAAAGTAGTTTTTTGTTCAACACCACCTACCCGTAACTGATTTTGATCTTATGAAGCCATCCATACCTTCATCGAAATAGTTTTGTGTTAGATTGAGTTCTCTCGCCTCTATAATAGTTTAGTTTTAAATAAAACGAAATTTCAAATCAAATGATGTTCATCATAAAACCGAATTTTTTATAAACCTAATTTGTTTTATGCCCATTGTGCTCTGCCCATTGATAATATTTTTACTGCATTTTGAGTCAACAACAGCAGAAATCTCGCAACCATTAACTTACTTAATTTTTTTGAGCACAAAAAACTAGCATTAAATAAAATCTACGGCAACCATAATTTACAATTTATATTTGTCTTTGTTCGTTTAGATAAAAGAACGGAAAATTTATTCCAATAATAGAAAAAAACTACTCAAGGAGAGAAAATTAATTAAAATAATTTCATTTTGAAATCTTAAGACAAGCAAAGTAATGAAACGTAATTGAATTTATTATGAAAACGAATTTAGAAATGGGATAATTGTTGCAGTGGAATGAAATAATTTTTCGTTAATGGAACAAAATTGATCACAAATCTCTGAAAACCGCCAACTAAAAAACGATTATCACCCCAAGTCGAACTAATAAAATATATTTACAAAAAAAGGGGCCAACAATAATTTTAATTAAAGCCCGTTTTAACTTAAACTGTTCACTTATACCATTATAACAATTAATTTAAAACTTTTAACAGTTAAACCTAAATTTAAAATGATTAAACAATAAAAAAAAAACCGAATAACTGCAGAAATGGTTATGTCAACAACGATTTTTAAATTAAAATTTTTTGTTGTAATTTTCATTGTTTTTCTCTACCATTTTCATCTCGTTTGTTGTTGTTTTTTTGTGTGGATCGCTTTTCAAATTTTTCTATGGGTTTTCGTTTTTCTCTTTAAATATTCTAATGACTTTGGGATGAACTTTCACTTCATATTTTTTGTTAAGGGAAAAAATTTTATGAGTTAATTTTACAAAATGAAAAACTTTCACTTCATGATGATGTTAGCTAACTACTATTACTGATTGGAATGCGGAAAAAAATTTCTGAAGAATTTTGGTCTTGAAACTGAATCCAATAAATATTTTCAAGAATAGAATTTTTAAATTAAATTTATTTGCACGTATCGTAAAGTTAGTTATCATTGATGAATTTAATTAAACTTTGGTTTTGTTAGTAAGGACTATTAACTCTCAGCATTCCATCCTATTCCCCTTTTTCTGAAACAGTCCATTACATATAGACTTTCTCTAAAACATAGCTTGAATACACTTCTATAACCACAAAATACTTATTGTATTAAGCACAGAAGTGAAATAACCTTAAAAAAACTACAACAATCAAATACAGAAACCTTATATATTAAAATTCGTATCTCTAACTTTCACAGATCATTTAATTTTCTTGTTGTTCATAAAAACCAGATTATTTTTTTTCATTTGTTTGTGTTTTTCCTGGAAATCAACGTTCTCTTGTTTCGTTCTCCCATTTCTCCAAAACTTTAGTGGATAACCTTAACAATTTTTTCTTTTTAGTTTTCAAAAGTCATACATACATGAATCGTTATCAAATGTCAACTTCATATCTATAAATACAAAACCTAAGTGTTGGTATTTTCCATCTTTCCTCGTCTTTCAATTAAAAATCAATTTTTATTATTTCTGATATTTTCATTTGAGTTTCCGAAGAAAAAAGTGACATGCTACAATGTGGTTGTGTGATAGACCGAAAGATGATGTTGTTGTGTTGTTTAATGGTTAGTTATTAATTTTATTGCGATAATAAAATTAATGCTATGTGGTCATTTTAATTAATATTAAAAGTTGTTTCTGTGCTATCATTAACATTTATTTGAGTTCAAAAATATTATTAGTATTAATTTCTTAAGGAATATTACAGAACAAATAATTAACTTGGAGACAGATGGGTTTATCGATATTTTCATTGACATGATTTTCTAATATTTATTCGACTACTTGTAATGCATTACCTAACTTTTTATTGGTAGACTTTCGGTTAATTGAAAAAACGGGAGTGTTAGTGGTCATTACGGTTTCGGTTAAAACAATGACCAATTTCCTTTCAGGAAATCAATCTCGAGCTCTATTACACAGTATTAAAGTACTAAACATTTTGTTGTTATAATGTGTTAAACATACAGCGTACTCATATCCTTTTGCTACAACTCGTTCTAGAGTTTAGAGTACGATGGAGTTTACAATCACTTTAACATAAATAATAATTTATATATTTTATTTTGTTAATATAATAATAATTTTGTTAATATCGATTAAATGAACAAGAATTGCAAAATACAAAAACTTTGGCTCCAAAATTGTGTTATTTTATATTTTTTTAAATTAAAATCAGACGTCTGACTTTTCTTAGATCTGTAAGTTAGATTGTAGATCTAATTGAGTGACACAAAAAATTACAAAAATTATTTTTTTTTGTTAAGGATCTGTAAGTTGCAAAAATGGAACTTATATCTGTTTACCTATATTTTTTACTGAACAATCCAACATTTTCCGATGCTCTCTGATAATTTTTTATGTATGTTTCCTGGCATGCTTCATAATGGAAACAGAAGCAGCAATGTATGTATATCTCGAAAGTTAATGCAGAAGTTTAAAATAAACCAATAAAAGAAAAATATTCAGTCTGGAACAGATAAAATCAAAAAATTATACAAGATAATAAATCCCAGATACAAGAAATCAGATAACAGATGCAAGATACTAGACATCAGATACCAGGTACCAAAACCCAGTAACCAGATAACACATACCATATAGCAGATACCGAATACCAGATACCAAATACCAAATACCAGATACTAAATACCAAAAACAAAATACATGAAACTAGATACCACATACCAGATACTAGATACAATATGCCAGACACCAGATATCAGATACCAGAAACAAGATATTTTTTTTGAATAAAATGTGTTGTGTTATAGGGTTTACAATATATGTCACAACAACACATAAATACCTTTTAAGACCCAGGTCTAGACCGTTTTAAGGTCTCGATGAACGCTTTTTTTAAACCTCTGCGGGTTGAAGTCAACTGAGACTAAGGATTCCGGCAAACTATTCCATTTGTATGCAGTTCGGACAAAGAAGTCCTTCTGCGATCTGCCAGTATTACAGCGTGGGATCTCGACCGTTTGACTGGTTGCGGTAGCCGATTGCTGAGTAGAACGGAGGTAAGAATAAGTTTGAAGCATGATGCTGCTGATTTAATCTGAGCACTGTTGATGACGATATTTGTAAAAAACAACGTGGTCAGCAAACGTACGATGATGTTGTAGGGAATCTAGTTTTGATGTCAAAGCCCGATCACCCACAATTCGTATAGTCCGCTTTTGAACAGAGTCCAAGAGGGCCAAGATGGAAACAGAAGCAGCACCCCAAACTTGACAACAGTACTCCATACAGGGACGAATATAGGACTTATAAACATGGAGCAATTGGTATGGAGTGAAAAATGCTTTGCATCTATTTAGGAGGCGGAGTTTTTTAGACGCGCTTTTTGCCATCGCCATTACATGATCGTTCCAGAGTAGGTCATTTGAAACTGTGACACCCAATAAACGAATGTTTTTACATTAACCTATTGGTTCATAGACATACTGAATAAAAAATCTTTGGAGAACTCGGTCTTTGATCTGGAAACAATCAACAGGTATGTTTTGGTAGAGTTGAAATTGACCGGGTTTTGGTCACCCCAATCGGCGACTTTTTTTGGTCCTTATTCACGTTTATGGCAGCGTCTCTCCTGGCGGGATTAATTCGTTCGTGCAGTTTACCTTTTGAAGGAAGGATCTCGAACGACTTGTGCAGAGTACTATCATCTGCAAAACTATTTATTGGATTGCTGGTGATTTTCAACAAGTCGTTGATATAAATCAAGAATAGGGTTGAGGACAATACTGAGCCTTGAGGTACACCAGCGTTGATTAGTTTAGACTCAGAAGAAAATCCGTCTAAGGAGACCGAAATGTATCGGTTAGATAGAAAAATTTTGGATCAACTTCATATTAGAAGTCAGATACAGGTTACCTGATACCAGATACTAGATACCAGATACCTGGTACCTGATACCAGATACCAGATACCAGATATCAGATACCAGATACCAGACACCCGATACCAGATACTAGATAGCAGATACCACATACCAGATACCAGATGCCAGATACCAGATACCAGCCACCAGATACCAGATACAGATACCAAATACCAGACACCAGAAACCGAATACCAGATACCAGATACCAGATACCAGATACCAGATACAAGATACCATATACCAGATACCAGTTACCAGATACCAGATACCAGATACCAGATACCTGATACCAGATACCAGATACCAGATACCAGATACTAGATACCAGATACGAGATACCAGGTACCAGATACCAGATACCATGATACCTGATACCAGATACAAGATACCAGATACCAGATACCACATACCAGATACCAGATACCAGATACCAGATGCCAGATACCAGATACCAGATACCAGATACCAGATACCAGATACCAGATACCAGATACCAGGTACCAGATTCCAGATACCAGATATCAGATACCATATACCAGATACCAGATACCACATACCAGATACCAGATACCAGATACGAGATACCAGATACCAGATACCAGATATCTGATGCCAGACACCAGATACCAGATACCATGTACCAGATAGCAGATACCATGATACCAGATACCAGATACCAGATACCAGATATTAAATACCACACACCACACACCAGATACCAGATACCAGATACCAGATACCAGATACCAGATACCAGATACCAGATACCAGATACCAGATACCAGATACCAGACACCAGATACCAGATACCAGATACCAGATACTAGATACCAGACACCAGATACCATATACCAGATACTAGATACCAGATACCAGATACCAGATACCGGATATCCGATACCAGATACCAGATACCAGGGACCAGATTCCAAATTTCAGATACCAGATACCAGATACCAGATGCTGGATACCAGACTCAAGAAACCAGATACCAGATACCAGATACTAGATACCAGATACCAGATACCAGATACCAGATACCAGATACTAGATACCAGATATCAGATATTAGATACCAGATACCAGATACCAGATTGCAGATATTAGATTCCAGATACCAAATACCAGATACCAGATACCAGATACTAGATACCAGATACGAGATACCAGGTACCAGATACCAGATACCATGATACCTGATACCAGATACAAGATACCAGATACCAGATACCACATACCAGATACCAGATACCAGATACCAGATACCAGATACCAGATGCCAGATACCAGATACCAGATACCAGATACCAGATACCAGATACCAGATACCAGATACCAGATACCAGGTACCAGATTCCAGATACCAGATATCAGATACCATATACCAGATACCAGATACCACATACCAGATACCAGATACCAGATACCAGATACGAGATACCAGATACCAGATACCAGATATCTGATGCCAGATACCAGATACCAGATACCATGTACCAGATAGCAGATACCATGATACCAGATACCAGATACCAGATACCAGATATTAAATACCACACACCACACACCAGATACCAGATACCAGATACCAGATACCAGATACCAGATACCAGATACCAGACACCAGATACCAGATACCAGATACCAGATACTAGATACCAGATACCAGATACCATATACCAGATACTAGATACCAGATACCAGATACCAGATACCAGATACCAGATACCAGATACCAGATATCCGATACCAGATACCAGATACCAGGGACCAGATTCCAAATTTCAGATACCAGATACCAGATACCAGATGCTGGATACCAGACTCAAGAAACCAGATACCAGATACTAGATACCAGATACCAGATACCAGATACCAGATACCAGATACTAGATACCAGATACCAGATATTAGATACCAGATACCAGATACCAGATTGCAGATATTAGATTCCAGATACCAAATACCAGATACCAGATACCAGATACCAGATACCAGATACCAGATACTAGGTACCAGACACAAGATACCAGATACCGGATACCAGATACCAGATGCCAGACCCCATATACCAGATACCAGATACCAGATGCCAGATACCAGATAGCAGATACCAGATAAAAGATACCAGATACCAGATACCAGATACCAGATACCAGATACAAGATACCAGATACCAGATACCAGATTCCAGATACCAGATACCAGATACCAGATACCAGATACCAGATACAAGATACCAGATACCAGATACCAGATACCAGATACCAGATACCAGATACCAGATACCAGATACCAGATACCAGAGACCAGATACCAGATACAAAATATCAGATACCAGATACCAGATACCAAATACCACGATACCAGATACCAGATACCGGACACCAGATACCAGATACTAGATACCAGACACCAGATTTCGGATACCAGATACCAGATACCAGATATCAGATACCAGATGCCAGATACCAGATACCAGATACCAGCTACCAGATTCCAGATACCAGATACCAGATACTAGATACCAGATACCAGCTACCAGATATCAGATACCAGATACCAGACATAGATACCAGATTCTAGATACCAGATACCAGATACTATATACCACATACCAGATACCAAATACGAGATACCAGATACCAGATAACAGAACCCAGATAAATTATTTCGGATACCAGACTCCAGATATTAGATCAAGAAACTAATCGGATTTATGTTATGTTGATTCAAAAAATGAAAATAATTTTTACAAATATGTTTGGATTGACGATGTTACTTATTTTACCCAAATACTTTTATGACAAAAAAGTTCCAAACACTTTATAATTTAAACTTTACTTATATGAGCATCATTTCTTTTCAGAGAACTTTAAGCTTCTTAGTATTTTTAGACTCAAATGATATAGAATTCAAATCAAACCACAAATAATTAAATGAATCAATTTATTTCATAACGCTACATAATTTTCAGCAAACTGCAAAGGACTATAACTTTATAAGCCAACGCTAAATCAACGTCAAACATTGGAAAAAGCCCAATTAAACACAACACTATATCGTTAATTATGAAAATAATAGGAGTTACAGTAATACACAAAAATTTTTATTACTTAAGATAGGGATGACGATAACAAATTGTTCACTGTTACGAAATGTCGAACGTCAAAACGTCGTTTCATATCAGTGAAAATTTTTAAAGGTGAATAAAACGACATTACTTCGGTCTGAAAGTATTACATTCATGACCCAAAAGTGAAATTCTAAAGGCTTGAAACCACATACAACGGAAACAGAAACCGAAACCGAATTTCATACAAATTTTACAGAAACCGAATTTTTATCTGTCAAATTTGTATGAAATTCGGTTTCTGTTTCCGTTGTATGTGAATGCCCGGCTTAACGACCACTTTTTTTGGCATTTCACGTTTTAGGACCTACTGATTCTAAAAAAACAAAAAAAAAATGTATGTCTGTCTATCGGCTGGCCGTCCGTCTGTCCGTCCGTTCGTCATTACCTACGCTGCAGGCAAAACGGCTGGAGGGATTTCAAAAATTTTTTTTCTAAAAATAGGTATTCACGAGGGACAGGTCCGAAAGGACGCTGTGTTCGATAACTGTACAGGAAGTGTGTCAAAAAAATCATTATGTGTGTCAAAAATAGCATATTTTCATATTTTTGGCTTAAAAAACGTTCATTTTAAGTGATTACGAGTAGGAACATTAAATTTTGAGAAATCTTGATGGTCGGGATTGGTATGTGAGATCAGAAACTAGATTATTGCATTATACGTTTGTCAAAAAAATGTTGTCAAGTGTGTCAAAAGAAAGATTTTTATTTATTTTTTTACCTAATTTTTTGGAAAAAAAATAAAATTAATTGTTTGTTTGAAATGAAGTTTTATTATTATTATTGAGAATTATGGCATTATAAGTTTGTCAAAAAAATGTTGTAAAGTGTGTCAAAAAATGATTTCATTTATTTTTTAAGCCAATTTTTTAGAAAAAAAAATGTAGCTTTTATGACGTAAATGTAATTTAGAATGAAATTGGACATGGAAATTTTTGAATTTGTTTTAGTTTTTGAAATATTTTTGGAATTTTGAAAAAGTTTGTATTTTTGAATTTGGAATAATTTTTGCAAAATTTTTAGAATTTCGGCAAAAGTTTTAATTTTTGATTTTGTAAGAATTTTTGGAATATTTTTAGAATTTTGAAAAATTTTTAATTTTTGATTTTATTATAATTTTTGGAATTTTGAAAAAATTTTCAAATTTTGATTTTGTAATAATTTTTGCAATATTTTTAGAATTTTGGAAAAAGTTTGGATTTTTAAGAATTTTTGGAATATTATTGGAATTTAGAAAAAATTTAAATATTTGATTTTACTCTAATTTTTGGAATATTTTTGGAATTTTGAAAAAGTTTGATTTTATTTAATTTGACAATATTTTTGGAATTTTGATTAAATTTTCCGCAACGTATTGATGTTGCGTGTTAGTTTTGTAATAAATTTTTAAACAGAGATAAAAAAATACTTGCACTTTAACAAAGAGTTATGTTTGATATACATCGCTGCCCAAAACTAAAAACCATGCCCTCATAAAAGTATTTTGCCGAAAACTATATCAAAATTCTTAACCTAGACCGAAGTCTTGATATCTCAGAGCTGTGAGATTTCAGCCCCTCCATATTTTTTTTTTTGGTTTTTAAGTCGAATAGATACACTTGTGGGAAGTTTTTGCCCGTTAAGTTTTGGGATGAGTGTGGGGTACATTGTATTTGTTTAGTGGTTGCTTAACAGTTACTATGTTTGTTATGCCAACCAATTGTGTGATGTCCAACATGTAGCGTTTGGAAAAGTCTACAATCTAATACAGAACAATTTGAGTTCTGAGTAGAAGTGTTGACAAAGGAGCTATATTTTTGTAGTTACGTCTAACAGTAAAAACTAACCCCGGCGCAAAACGCCTTTTCATTTTCCATCCTTGATTCAACAACGTTGCATGTTTTGCATTAACATAATATTTACTCAATAACATTTTTATTAACATGATCATGCAGTACAAATAACTTTTTGCCTCATCTTCGGTAATGTCTTCTTAAGATTGGTTATTTATATATATTTTAATTTTTTTATACATAAATGTTTAATTATTGTTTGTTTCACATAAGCTAAACGGAAGAGTTAAAAGTATATGAACTCTTTTTGCACTTTATTGTATTGAAACAGAAAGGAAAAGCTTTAAATGTGTATGTACGTTTCCAGTTCTTTTTTTTATTATTGAGATATTTCGTTGTTTGTGAACAAATGATATTTTCAACAAATTAAATAATGGTATGATTGTATATGACAGAGGATGACTCTTATTTTTGTTTATATCTTTCAATTAGCTGGAAGCAATAGGCATTTGATAGAACCAATCTATTAACCGGTTTTGATGTAATTTTATTAATAATATCAATAGCTACAAAACGAGAGGATGCTATGCAATCATTTTTTTTTCTCTGTCGTTTAGTTTAAGAAAATGCTACTTATAGCTGCATTTTTGAAAAATATAATCAAGCTCGGATTTATAAATCGAATAAAAATAAAAGAGCCGGGATCTGATAGTTAATTAAAAATTAAAGTCTTAATGTTAGAGACGGGTTTTTTATAATAAAGAAATTAAAATTAAAATTTTTATTTGTTAAGTTTGTGATTTTTTTTCATATTTAAAATAAAATTCGTTTTTATTTTTTTTTTTTTGTTTTTACTTATACTATTTGGAACAGTGTACAAGTTCATCGTGTTGTAAAAGTGATATAAGTGAGTTCGCCCTCGCATTATTGTATGAAAAATGTCGTAAATGAAAATAAAAGGGCAGAAATATAGATAAATGTTGTGTCCAATTTATTAAGAATAAAATATATCTTCTATATGATGTTTATAAAACAGTGAAAATAAGTTTACAGTTTCGAAATTTTTGAAAACAAACAAAGCGAAAATAAGCTCGTTGGATTGTTTCAAAGCAGAGGCTGTGAACAAAATGGTCAGAAGTAGCGGATTGGGTGAGTTCGATACATAATATATTAAATTACACTTTTATGTTGATACGTGAAATATGGAATTGTTACGGGCGTCAGTACGTTGGAAAAAAAATGTAATTGAAATGATTATAACACGTGTGCTTGTCATGCTGGTTCATCTTTTGATTTTATTCACCTTTGGGGTGATTAACATTGTAACGTGTCTATCTATATGGATGACGCTCTAAATTTTTGGGAGAAGTGATTTTTTTATGAAATGCAACTGGTGACCAACTCCAATCAATATTATTTTAATCTATTGTCTCTCACATTGCTAGTTTTTATGTTGCATGTTAGATATAGTAAATTTGTGTTTGTTCCAGAAGTCAAAATAAAATGACAAAATATTTTTCTATAGAGATCTTGCTAGTGTAGAGTCCGCGCATGGTCCGTTCACTCATATATCATTTAAAATTCATAACCCTTGGATAAATAGATACGGTATGTTTCTATTTATAATAATATAAGTCCAATGGTAACATGTTTCAATCACCAACCTTGTGTAATAGTATATATACGGTAAATATTTTGAGCTCCTGTTGTTCCGATTATTTTTCTTTATTCTAAAGTCTTCATCTGGAATAAAATGGCGTAAGTAAAATTTTAGCTCAGAACAAAATGATGCAAGTGACCATTGATTTCTGAATAATTGATGATTGGTACAAACACAACTCTTTTGCCAACTATCTCAATTTTATAATCATCTGCATAACATTTGAGTACCATTGCAGGGAATTCACATCTTTTCTAACATGGTACGTAGTAGATTCACTGTTTCACTTTGCTTTATTACCCAACATCGATTTTAAAACGAAGGTGAACTCCTAAAGGTCCATCATTTATGTAAAATATTTGTCTTCCAGACATAAAAATATTCGCTTTTATGGGGGCGGTAACAATTTTTATCGTACGATAATATTTTTGATCGTACGACAAAAATTATATTTTAAAATAACTATTGATAATGACATCAGGTCGAAAACAGTATAAATTATGTTAATGTGTTCAGTTATTTAAATAAAATAAAAATACTTTTAATAATTATAGTAAAAACTGTTTTAATGATTTTTTAAATTTAACAAAAAATAAATAGCCAAAATCTGACAGAAGAGAAAGTATTAAGTTTGGATTAAAAGCTTCAACTTACTTCATCTAACTTAATATTTTAAACATTGTCCTATTTTTGTTTAAGATATTAAACATAACCTAAAAATCAAATCAAAATATAAGAAAAAAATGAATTTCAAACTTATCGGGGATTTTTGAAAACCAATAAACTCAAGTTCAAGTAAGGAAGTAATTGGATTATTTTCAATTCAGTTTTTCAATAATAAATTCTAACAATCGTTTTACATTTTGGTTTTTGTTTTTGTCGCTACTTAAAATATTGTGAATGATCAGACTTGTTCTAATTTTGAAAATCTGCAAAGCTAGTGCCAATCCTAAGGCGCAGTTGTGCATTGCTGTTTATAAGAGTGACTGTTTGGGTTTTCTAAACCACATTTTCTAATGGCGTAGTAGACTCTCTATAACGCTTTTTGTTTTCCGCTTAAAAAAAATGTTTTTTACCCTTAGTTAATTTTCAAGCCTTCTTCTTTGGTTTCTTCTCAGTTGCCTTTTACTTTTAATTTCATCAAGTTCTCATCCCAATGGGTCATCTAGCCTTCCTTATCGGATTTCACGTGGTGCCTGTGAGAACTTATGCTTAGTGTTTATTCATAATTTGTCTGTGTTACCGGCTGTCTTTTGTTTTACTGATTGTTATTTCATTCGGCATGTTACTCCTTGTGGATCGAAAAAAATTTGTATTCTCCAATAGTTTTTTGTGAGCTTACACTCCCGGAAATGTCCTCATTCTTACTTAGACTTTTGTTAGTTGTATTTAGATCAATCTGCGTGTTATTTTTGCGAGTATATTAGCAATAACAGTCCTTCCTCTCACAAACTACTGATGAAAGCTGCGTAGGGCATCTAAGATATTCCGTTAGAGGCTCCGTTAGTTCAATCAGGCTCTTTCACGATACAGGTTAATTACTAACTGCCACTAACCAGTTTGACAAAAACAGAACAGAGGGAATATTTGTTAAAGATTTAGGTAATGACCAAACCATAAAAATGTTTTGTAAACCATAAAAAATTAAACCATAAAAATGTTTTGTAAATCCGAGAAAACAAGTAAAATATTGCTACTATAGAAACCCAGTTTAATTAAATTAAGGGAACCAGTAACAAAAGTACCAGTAGAAATTCTGGTTCGTTCAGGAGACACTTTAAACATATTTAACTTTCTTATCTATTCTGTACCAAAACTTTACCACGATAAACTATAAAATGAAGCCCATTTTTATTCTATTTTTATAAATCTAAATATTCGTTTAAACTAAATCCATTTAATCCAACATTGCCATTCATCAGCAAATGTGCTTTGTGATAAATAAACCAAATAAACGAATAAACTTTTCCCATTTTTGCCAACAACTATTTTCAAGCTTAAAAAGATAAAAAATGGTTTGCATAATCCATCTCTTCCAAATAAACTATCCTATTACATTAAAGTGATACAAGAAAATCGGATTTTTGTCCCAAAATTTAGATTTCTTAAGACAGATTAAAGCAGCACTAAGGATTCCCCAACACAAGAAAAAGAAAAAAAAAACAACACAATATTAAACGATATTTGATCCTTTTTTCGACATTCATGCTAACAAAAACAACAAAAAATTGACAGTATAAGAAAATAGAAAATATTTCTTAACTCAAATCAAAAGCTATTTTGTAGATGTCAATTAAGATTGATGAATCGAAATATTTAAACAAACAAAATTGATTTTATTCTTCATTTTTATTGCTAAAGATTCCAGTTTTGTCGATGAGATGTATATGCCTACATTAATAATCTGAAATTTTGATTTTATCCATTTTTTTAAGGGAGGATTTATATGTGAGTAATGAAATTAAAATTTTTTTTTTGTTTAAAATTGTATTTCAAGTTGAAGGATTTGGATTTTGAAATCAAATCAAAGTTGATGAAAAGATTTGATAACGAAATTTTCCATCTGGGATAATAAATCCGGTTTATTGGATCGACTAATAAAGTTCGTTACAAAATATTTCATTGTTACTATCAAAATACAAAAAATTATTATTATTTTATAAAAACTACAGAGAAGCCATTACTTACTCTCGAAAATGTCATTTTTTTAAATAAACAAAATAATCTGCGAAAGACATTTTTTATCATCATCCCGGAAAATCCTTGAAAATCTTTATATTTACATTTCATTCAAAGCTAAAAATTTCTTTTCAAGTCATTAAATTATTTTATTCATAAATCCAACGAATCAACAACGATCATTTATTTGAAAGAAAAAAGAAAATTAAATCATTTGGATGATTTACATCATTTAACTGTCATTGGAAATCAATGAAGATTATCCACATTTTCTTTTAGGATATGATGAGTTTTAAGTTATGATGACATTAAATTAAATGAAAATTTGTGTTTTTGGTTGTTTGATTATATTTATGGTTGAATTATTGACGTATCTAAACCAATTTGTTTGAATTTGATGACATTTGAGTCTTTAATAAAAGTTTATTACAACGAACATAGGCTAATACATTTAGACTTACACGTATTGAATTAAAGCTGGAACTCTTGTTTTTAATAGAAACCAAAATGGATTTTAAGTGGATTTTCATGTTAACTTAGATTTTATACCTTCATAAAACTTCAAAAACCGGCTACTCACCCAGTTTTTCACTCAAACCACAAGCAAACTGATTCCTGTTAATTCTTTGATTTAATTAAAATTATTTAATTATCCTCCCAAACGATTTAAATAACAATAACTTTTAAAGAATATTCACTTTTCCAAAATAAATTCAGAGTAGTTATTAATGAAATCTTGTTTTAATCTATTTATTTATTATTCTCCTTAGAGCAGATATACAAAGCATTTTTTCCCATTAAACAAAAAAAAGTAATCATCAAAAGCTTTCATTTGATCCATGAAAGAGAAAATGTATTTTCGTTGCCATCAATCTTTCAACATGAATTCTTGTTTCAAACTACCAATAATCACTCCCCACACACAGAGCTCATTTATTTTTATTTTTCTAACGAATTTTTCCAACATAATCGCTCAAAAATATATTTCATACAATCAATTTTCTTTTTACCATTGATCTCTCTTGTCCCTATTTCCCTTTTCCTTCTATTTATCTTAAATCCTTTCAATTTCCGCATTATTTATTCAAAAAAATTTGCTGTTGTTGGTTTTGTTTATTTTTTATGTGTATCCGTGTATACATATTAACACATAAAAATGATGACATGAAAATAAAAAAAATGTTTCGTTTCGTAATTTTTAGCATAATATACTTTTAATTTTAAAAACGACTACTAGAGGTAGTATTATAATGATGAGTTGTATTTTGGTTTCTGTTATATTTACGGTTTTGGTGAAATATATCAGAACGTGGCAAAATGGGTGCTTTTAATAAACCATAAATATATATATATATATATAAATTATATTTTAGTACGTAAATAATAATGAACGTAAATATTATTTTTTAGATAAATGGATACCATTTTCTCCCACCTCTCACTTCAAATAATAACATGTGTTTTTAATTTCATCACAAAATTTACGGTTTTATTTTTTTATAAACATAATTCACAGTCACATCATAATACCTTCAGGTAATTAATTTTTATAATTTTCGTACATATATACAATTGAGGTTACTACATATTTGTTATTTCATATGGCAAAATCCTTTATATTTTTTAAGGATATTCCAACAATATTTAAAACCACGAACAAATTATTGAAACTTTTAAAAACAAAATCAGAAAAGGGGGGACATATTATTTACATTTTTATAATTTTATTAATAACATGTTGATTTTTTTATACTGTAATGTGATTGAATGTTTCCATGGCAACAAAATTGTGAGTTCTCATATGGATATGATATGGAAATCGTGTCATTTTCTTACGTATTAAAAAGTAACAGTAGTAAAAAGTAACAGTGAAAAGTCGTATATTAATTACGATAAAAATATTTTTCAAATTTTGTAATGCCCACAAATAACGTGATCTTTAACAGATAGCATTTATGAGAAAAACTGCATCAATTCTAGAACAAATTTAAGTTCTGTACCGGTGGATTTACAGGAAATTAAATTTTTGTAGTTAACGGCTATGGCTTAGCAGTAAAAACTAAATTCTTACTCAACCATCACACTTTTCCGTTTTCTTATTTATAATATGACTACTTTAAATTTTTCATTAACATTTTCATTAATAATCACCGGCACACCTGACTTTTTTTGAAGCAACAAGGTTATATTAGTTTTGTTCTATATTTGTATTGTATTTACTAACCAATTCCAATTTTGTTTATTTTCCCTGTTTATATAAGAAAAAAATGAAACAAACGTATTATTACGTTTAGATTTCTCTTCTTTCGTTTTTATTATAATGAAACGAAATATCATAAATAAAAAATTGAAATATTTCAATACATGAACATATCCAGTTTTTTTGCTGGTATTATTAAATAATAAAAAGGACGTTTATAAATTCTGTGCGCGTTTTACGTGTTAAGAAACCCAACAGGAAGATGATTGTGTGACAGATGGTTTACCCTAGTGCTTCGTAGTATTGGAAGAGCAACATGAATAACGACGTATGTTTCAAGCAACCATCTCTTTTACTCCTTCGTTTATTTTAATGTCAAAATAATATAAATAACAGATTTCACAAAAATATTATTTGAGTCCGCGCTGATATTTTATAAAATATTAATTAAATGCGAGTTCGTGATTGAATATTGATTAGTCCGCGTTCATGAATTCCTACTCAGGTTGGGAAGTGTTACTTCCCAGCCGGTTGGGAAGTAAAAGTTAGCAATCAAGTACTTCCAAACTTTTAAAAAGTTGGAAAACGACAGATTATAGTTGTTGTGAATAAAAAAAATTCTTATATAAATAACTAGTTATACTATGAAGTTTATAATTTAAAATGTATATCAAACAAGTGATTTTTGAAAAGAAAAAAAAACATATAAAAATTAATTAAAAAGAAATTAAAGTGATATGCGTGTGTTTTATTAAAACCTTCAATTTCATTTATATATGGTGAACTGAAAATTAATAGACGGGAATCATTTCAATTTTTTTATGATGTTCTTGTGGGTGGATTTCGACTGTTGAAGGTCGCTTATTTTTTATTATTTGATCTATTCATTGGGATAGAATATCATTGGTCAACATATATCAACTACAAAAACAGGATATTACGTCGGGAAAATAAATCATAAAGTCGGTGAGTTACATTTAACTTTAATGCCCTACAGTGCAGATTTTCCTCAATTGACGCCTATATAGGTCGACAAAAACAGGGTGAATTGTCAATGATAGCAGTGCTTTTCTCAGACTCCTAGAAGAAGGATAGAGAGGAAATAAAATTGGGAAACAAGTTTGGCAAAGATGCGATATTTTCTAATGATTCGCGTTCTCGAATGATATTGATAAAATTCCACTAGATCCAGAGTTACGACATTTCATTATACTTGTGAAGGCAGATTGCGGTGTTATTATTGGGAAGGCTAATTGAGGTCGGGTTATGTAAATGAAGAAAAGTTAAATTGAAGAAAATAAGAAAACTAATAAACTCATCAATCAAAAAATCAAAAACAATTTGTATTTATTAGTATTGATCATGTATCTTCTTATATTAATGTTTTCTTTTCTTTATATTTTGATTATTTTCACTAACTATTACTACACTAGTATATCAGCATGAATTATTAACTCCTATATTATTTTAGAGATTTTTTTGGGCAAGGGCCATGCTGGCTCTACACACATATATCCCTGGCATAACTGTACCCCAGTACAGTTATAATTTAAAAAATATTTTTAAAAACAAACTCAAAGTTTAAAAAACGTGGTTCTATGAGATTTTTTGGGCTGGTCGACCCATTATGACACAAAAGTTAATCGGAAGTACACAAAAAATGAATATATTAAAAAACAATCGTGTCATACTTCTCGAAATCTTCTCGATTTTAAATTTTCAACCTTTTAAATAAGGGTGAAAACTATCCTCAAAATTTTAAAATTATTTTTATCGTACTCTAAGGCAAAAATTCTAAAAAAGTAGTATTATTCCATTTTGTATTCAGTCGCACCCATTTTCCTAAAAATATTCGGATGTTTGTGGTTGAGCAAAAAATCGAATTTTGTGACCGCCACTGACGGCCATAGTGTGGGTCACAAAATGTGAAAAAATTGATGGTGCCTTTCTCGTAAAGTGTTATTTATTTCTAAAGTTTGAGGAAGAAAATTTCACAAATTCATTTCTCACACTTAGTTGGCTTCTCTCCCATATCTACTTCAAAAACCTTCTTTTAGTACAAGCCTGATTATCTGATGCCATATGCAAAAAATAAATCATTTTGAAATATACAAAATGAAGTATTACTGTTTAGTTTAAATTTTCTTCTACTTAAAAAAAATAACCGCGCATGTAAATTTAAAAATTTGACGGAAATCAACTTTAAGCAAGGTTTCTACGGACATTTGAAATGCAAAGTGCAATGAGGAAACAAAATACATGAAATGAAACTCTTAATGAAACAAAATGAAAAATGGTTGAAACTAGTATACTGTATAACGATGCCAAAATGATATTAGTTTTACTCGAATGAAAGATTTACAGCAATAGCGTAGTGAGTAATAAGGCTGAAATAATAATAATAATAAATATTAAAACTATAAATATAAAGTAAAATAGTAATTTTTATTAATTCAAAAATTTATTTAAATTACTGCGACCTGAAAGACCTAAGTATTACATTCATGAGCTAAAGATGAAATTCTTACCCACACTTTTTTTGGCATTTCTCGACGTTTTACGTTTTACAACGACGGACCTACTGATTCTAAAAAGCAAAAAATAACTGTATGTCTGCCGGCCGGCCGTCACAACCGCCAAAATCTAGAAAACGGCTGTAGAGATTTGAAAAATTTTGAATTATAAAAATAGGTACATTCAATGGTAAGAGCCGAAAGGATGATGTGTTCAATAACGTTCATTTTAAGTGATAATGAGTAGGAACAAAGAATGTGGAGAAATCTGGATGGTCGGGATTGATATGTGAGATCAAAAACTAGATTATTGCATTGTAAGTTTGTCAAAAAAATGTTGTCAAGTGTGTCAAAAAAAGATTTTTATTTATTTTTTTACCCAATTTTGTGGAAAAAAATAAAATTAATAACTTGTTTGAAATGAAATTTTATTATTATTATTGAGAATTATGGCATTATAAGTTTGTCAAAAAAATGTTGTCAAGTGTGTCAAAAGAAAGATTTTTATTTATTTTTTTGCCAATTTTTAGAAAGAAATAAAATTAATAATTTGTATGATATGAAATTTTATTATTATTATAGAGAATTATGGCATTATAAGTTTGTCAAAAAATGTTGTCAAGTGTGTCAAAAAATGATTTCATTTATTTTTTAGGCAATTATTTGGAAAAAAATGTAGCTGTTTGTATGACGTAAATGTAATTGAAAATGAAATACGACATGGACATTTTTGAATTTTTTATAGTTTTTGAAATATTTTTGTAATTTTAAAAAAAGTTTGTATTTTTGATTTCGTAATAATTTTTGCAATATTTTTAGAATTTCGGAAAAAGTTTTAATTTTTGATTTTGTAAGAAATCTTAGAATATTTATAGAATTTTGAAAAATTTAAAATTTTTGATTTTATTATAATTTTTGGAATTTTGAAAAAAGTTTCAATTTTTGATATTGTTATAATTTTTGCAATATTTTTAGAATTTCGGAAAAAGTTTGAATTTTTAAGAATTTTTGGAATATTATTGGAATTTAGAAAAAGTTTAAATATTTGATTTTATTTTAATTTTTGGAATTTTGGAATTTTGAAAAAAGTTTGATTTTATTTAAATTTTACAATATTTTTGGAATTTTGAAAGAAATATGATTTTGTGATTATGTATTATTTTCTCGAAACGGTAAATGGAGAGGTTTTTTGAGTAGTTTGCTGAAGGTGTCATCTTTTCACTAAATTATGTTAATTTATGATCTGTTATCATATTCCGGCAACGTTTTGATGTTTCGTGTTAGTTTTGTAATAAATTTCTAAACAGAGATAAAAAACACTTGTTCCTTAACAAAGAGTTATGTTTGATATACATTGCTGCCCAAAACTAAAAACCATGTCCTCATAAAAGTTTTTTGCCGAAAACTATATCAAAATCCTTAACCCAGACCGAGTCTTGATATCTCAGAGCTGTGAGATTTTAGCCGCTCTATATTTTGTTCATTAGTCTATTGCAAATGATTTTTAGTCTCCCTTACAATAATAATCCCAGATAATGGTAATATATCCCATATTGCTTTCGTATATGTACATAAACACATTCCATAAAATCTAAATAGTTATTTAAGTATTAAGGGCAGTAAGAGTGTTTTACCGATTGAGGATATATGTTTTGAGATCGAGACGAGATCTCTAATATATCCGAAATCGGTAATACTGTTAATGCCCAAAATGTTTATTATATTTTTTGTACGATCAATAAAAATTAAATTAAAATTATTTAAATAATAAAATTCATTCACAAAATTCAAAATTTAATGTGTACATACACAATACACAATAGAACTAAAAAACTTCTCAGCAACAAGGTCTAAAGCTTGGTATTTTCTTTGTTTTCATTTATCTCTATTTTTCTAATACAAATAAGAGGAACGAAAGAGAATACAAGACAGTATACATATATCAAATTTTAATGTTTTAAAGAAAATTTTTTAAAATGTCATTTCAAAATAGTAAGCTTTGCAATTACTTCAGTAAATTATTTGTGATATAACATCACCCCGATGGAAAATCTCCCATCAAGAATGATATAAGAACTGAATCTAAAAAATTTTGGTGCAAATTATTAAACTTTTTGCAATCCATACAATTTTCGACCGATCTAGTTTCGAACCAATGAGAAAATTTTAAACTTTAAAAAAGTTTATCATTCTCATCAGGGCTAGCCGACTAGATAAACTACCAAAAAATGTCAACGCTAAATATAAACCAAAAACTAGGTTACAACTCTAGCAAAGTATAGAAAAAATGAATTAATTCTCCTCGCCGATACGAGTTTGTTATTTAATACTAGTATGTCTAGAGTATAACAAAACAATGATCACTAGAGAAACTAAATGACTAAACCTGAATATTTTAAATATATATTTATGTAAATTTTTTGTTTTTTTTATACTTCGCTAGAGTTGTAACCTAATTTTTGGTTTATATTTACTGTTCACATTTTTTGGTAGTTTATCTAGTCGGTTAGCCCTGATGAGAATGATAAACTTTTTTAAAGTTTAAAATATTCTCATTGGTTCGAAACTGTATGGATTGCAAAAAGTTTCATAATTTGCACCATAATTTTTTAGATTCAGTTCTTATAGTAAACTTTGCGTTGCATCATAATTCTATAGGTTTTTTTGTTGCAAAACTTAATTTCATCGAATATTTTTTCAAAATACATTGCTTTAAAATCTTGTAATTGCAATATTTTTAAAAGAATATTATTTAAATTTGAAGCTAGTAAATAGACGGACACAATTATTTAAATAAAAATCATTTTTATTCACACTCTGAGGTCTCCCTTACCGGTAAGTAATTACTTACCGCCTGTATGATCGGTAAGTAATTACTTACTGACCTGTGATTTGTAAATGAAACTTACTATGTTTATTTACGAATCAGTAAACATGCAAATTCGCCTGATTGTGCAAAATAGTTATTTTCCTACTCCTATCACAGTAAATTATAAATTACATCCCACTATTCATGACATGTAAATTGATTATTTCAAATAGCATGCGGTAAGTAAAAAAAAGCGTGCGGTAAGTAAAAAAAAGCGTGCGGTAATGGATTTTCATATATATATATTACCGCACGCTTTTAATAAATAGAAAAATTTTTATTTAAAGAAAAATTTGATTTTTAAAAATTAAATATTTCAATTCATTTTGACACAGAATAATGAAAAGCCTACCACAATTTGTAAACTATTTGCATTTAATTTATAATTAGTAGTTCATTTTTTCAAGTAATTATATGCGTTTGGGCATTAAAACAAAGTCGTAGGAAAAGTATATAACAACTCTCGAGTTGTAAAGCATTTTCCATGCTCGTGAAGATACTGCACTCGACGCTACGCGTCTCGTGCGCACAATTTTCCCTCGCATGTAAAATGCTATTTACAACTCTAGATATGTAATATACTATTTTCTACTCCTATCACAGTAAATTATAAATTACATCACACTATCCATGACACGTAAATTGATTATTTCAAGTAGTTAAAACAAAGTCGTAGAAAAAGTGTATAAGAAATCTCGAGTTGTAAAGCATTTTCCATGCTCGTGAAGATACTGCACTCGACGCTACGCGTCTCGTGCGCAAAATTTTCCCTCGCATGTAAAATGCTATTTACAACTCTAGATATGTAATATACTATTAAGTATTAAGGGCAGTAAGAGTATTTTGCCGATTGAGGATATATGTTTTGAGATCGAGATGAAGTCGAGTTCTCTAATATATCCAAAATCGGTGATACTCTTAATACCCAAAATACTTATTATATTTTTTGCACGATCAATAAAAATTCCATTAAAATTATTTAAATAATAAAATTCATTTTTAAGTTTTAATGTTTTAAAGGAAATTTCTTAAAATTTCATTTCAAAATAGTAAGCTCTGCGTTTCATCATATTTCTATAGGTTTTTTTGTAGTTTTGCAACAAAACTTTCATCGAATATTTTTTCAAAATAAATTGTATTTTAAGTTTTTTTAAGCTCCTATATATTAAAGCGTTACTTCAATACTGTGATTTGCAGCCTTAAAGTGTCACTCTTTAACCATATATTTTGTTGTCATAGTTACGTTCAAAAAAGTAAAAAACATTTGTATTTGTTTAAATTCCATTCCTCCAAAGTATCCATTTAATACAAGATTTCATTATCCAATTAAAATATTTGTTATTGTTTGTTGTCATAGTTATACAATAATTTTGAAAAAAATGACAAATATTTAGCCAAAGGTTACTTTTTCAACAGATATTTATTTCAAAATAAATTTTATTTTATAAATTTATAATTTTGATTTAGAATAAACATTTTTTTTTAATATTTTGCTAGCGGCGAATAAAAAGTAGTATTTGACGCACGGACGTAAGCTATTTTTTACTCAATGTTGCAAACGATTTGCAAACTTCACATTCATCCAAAATCTTTAGCTTTACGTCCTTGCATCATAATGTACTAATTAATTGCAATATTTTTAAAAGAATATTAATTAAAGTTTTAAGTTCGTAAATTTCCCTACATAATTATTTAAATAAAAATCGTTTTTATTCACACTCTGGGGTCTCCCTTACCGGTAGGTAATTACTTACCGCCTACATGATCGGTAAGTAATCACTTACTGACCTGTGATTTGTAAACGAAACTTACTATGTTTATTAACGAATCAGTAGAAATGCAAAATCGCCTGATCGTGCAAAAAATAAATATTTTTCTAGGACTCTTTTGTTTTTGTTTATTTGTTCGTTTACGTCAAAAAAGTTATGAAAAATTCCTTATTTGTTTTCTTATAACTGCATTGCACGTTCTAAAAAAGTGGCTACCTTCTATGAACCTGAAATTTGAGATTCGTAAAAACTAACTTATTTACACAAGATAGGACGGTCAAAAATAAATAAAATGGTTTTAATTTGTTTTTCTGGGCCGCGATGTGAAGCCTTTAAGAAAAGTATGTTTTTCGGCAAACGTCTGTAAAGTTTAGTTTTACTGCCGCTTGGGAAAAGGCTTAAATCTCGTTTTTGACATCTAATCAAACCGGCTATAAAGTAAACCCTTTTTTTTCTTTTTTTAAGTAGCAGTAAAGTAACTTTCATATTTTTAAGGCGGCAGAAAAGTGTCGCCATTTTTTCAATATATTTTTACTGTGGCAGCAAAAGTACCATAACATAGGATTATAAATTTGTTCACAACAAGTAACCCTTCACCAAAATATTTTTTTTTCAAACAAATAGTCATGTATGACAACAAAAAATATCAAATATTTTGATTAGATATTAAATTTTGAATTGAAAGGTTGCTTTGATAATATATAATTTACACACATTTAAATAACGTTATGAAAAACACTTGTTCTTGCGCAAAAACTGCCTCAAGTGCCAACGGTAGAAAGTGTTAGTTTTAACAAATTTAAATGTTTTTTAACTTCCCGATAACCCAATTCCCAAATAACCCAAATTTAACTTCCCAATAACTTCCCATTATTGTTTGTGGGTCGATTTTCGAAATCGGAATTTTTTTGATATCTTTACGTTTCATGACCTCCTGAAGCTATTTAGACTATTTTTAGCTGGCAGTCTGTATGTGTGTGTGTGTGTATGTATGTGTATATCGCTGTGTGGAGAATTTTCGCCCAACGCTTTCTCAACAACGGATGGGTCGATTTTAACGAAAATAATTGCAATCGATGTATCTTGTCGTAACTTAAAGCACAGTCCTTTTCTAGCGAGATTAGATCATTTGTTTTTTAGTGGTTTCCAAAAAACTGAAAATCATCTCTTGCAAATATCGTGAGATTAAATAATGCTATCAAGGTCATGAAACTTCCATATTGTTTGTCATCACATCAGACATTTATAATGAGATTTGTATAAACAATTGCTATCTTAGTTTTTGAGATTTTTAACAAAATGTGAAAAAACTACGTGTTATTTTCTTTATGAAAACGCATGATATTTGGATGAAACTTTTGTATATAAATGAGCTGCAAACGTATTCGGGTTTACTTGGATATCAAAAACCTGAGCTATTTTCTAAATTTGACAAAAAGGTCAGAGGTTCGAGAGTAGATTGCCTGGTCAACTGTTTATTAACTTCCCGATATGAAAAGTTTATGTTTTTGGGTCGATTTTCGAAATCGAAATTTTTATAATATCTTTACGTTTCAAGACCTCCTGAAGCTGTTTAGGCTATTTTTAGCTGGCAGTATGTATGTGCGTGTGTATCATCGTATGTGGACAGACATTTGTCCAACGCTCTCTCAACAACGGATGATCCGATTTCAACTTCAATGGTCACAATCGATATATCTTGGCGTAACTTACAGCCCAGTCCTTTTCTAATGAAATCAGTTCATTTATTTTTTAGGGGTTTCCAAAAAACTGAATATCATCTCTTGCAAGTCTTACTAGAATAAATAATGCTATCAAGATCATTTACCTCCCATTTTGTTTGTCATCATGTCAGGCATTTATAATGACATTTGTATAAACAATTACTATCTTCCTTTTTTAATTTTTTTTAAGAAAATTTGAAAAGTATGCGTTATTTTCATTACGCAAACGCATGAAACTTGATGAAACTTTTGAATTAAAATGAGCCGCAAGCCGGATGCGGTTTTATTTGAATATGGAAAATGTGCTTTTTTGAATCAGCTATTTTCTAAATTTGGTAAAAGAGTCGGGGAGGATGTCGGTGGTGCGTTGAACAACTGTTTTTTTAGACTTCTCAGTCTTGACAATTAATTTTGTTGAAACTTAGAGCATAAGGTTTTTGTAATGTTTATAGTAGTTTTGCAACTTGCTGCTTTTGTAATGTTCGAAGTTAAGATGGGGGACAAAAAAATAAACACACGTTTTTGGAAATAACTTAAAAACTGAGCAGTCGATAATTCATTGAAATGTCTTTTTGAAATATTTGGATTTTTTTTGATTTTTTTAAACCAAGCTCGATTCCTTAAAACATACTTTTGTTTTACTATCTCCTTATCAATGTCCATAAAATATTGATAAAAAATAATATTCATAATTTTCTTGTTGTCTGTAGGCGTGAACAAATACATTGTATAACTGTAAAAAATTTCAAGTTGATAGCACTTATAGTTTTTGAGAAAATCGATTATGTAGAAATTCGGACGGACACCGAAGTCTCACCAATAGGGTACCGTTTTTACTTTTTCAAAGTACGGAACCCTAAAAATGGTGATATTGTTTGAGAAAAATCGAAATTTTTTTAGCAACGTTGAAAAAGTAAACTTTAAGTAGACTCCACCGCTAGTTTTTTTAAATATATGGTGCACTGAAAATCTTCTTTCCAGTGTAACCAAAAGATGAAAAAATGACGATTAATAGCATGTCTTAGAAAGAAAATTTCAATTTATTAAAGTTTTAAGAAAATGTCTTTATGTTACATATTTAACTTAACGGGAAGTTCTTGGCGTGGCCGCTATGGTCACACCCTACCCATACTAGTTACGTTTTTGGACGTAACTAGGACAAATAGAGTATTCAATTCGGAGCTAAAGTGACTTTTTGTGTCTCGTCTATAATTGTGAAACTATAGACTCAACACAAAAAGTTGCACTTTAACAATGAATAATATACTATTTACTGAGCTTTCTAGGTTAGCATATGAAAAGGCTCAACTTTATTATTCCTTAAAACTCATTAAAGATTTTTATACCGCTTAAATTTTAGTCCCTGGGCCCACTCCGATTTCATGTGATGATTGCGCCCAAAAACTTTTGTTCTGCGATTTTCCGCAAATCGGCCGCTTTTTCGTTCGGCAAGCTCCGAAAAATGCCGATTGCCCGCGATCTTGTAAGTTTGCTACCACATTTTTTTTCAACTGTGAGGGTTGGAAATTTGTTTTAGAACAGGAGGGTAAGCTTGTCTTTGACAACTGACAATTTGGTTTATTTGAAAAAAATGAAATTAATTATTAGTTTGACATGCAATGTTATCGAACATGAAATGGAACTTGGAAATTTTTTTATAATTTTGTTATAATTATGAAATATTTTTGGAATTTTTAAAAAGTTTGTGTTTTTGATTTCGTAAGAATTTTCGGAATATGTTTAGAGTTTTGAAAAAGTTTAAATTTTTGATTTTTTTTACAAGTTTTGGAATCTTGAAGAAAGTTTGTATTATTGATTTTGTTATAATTTTTGCAATATTTTTAGAATTTTGAAAAAAGTTTCAATCTTTGATTTTGTAATAATTTTTGGAATGTTCTTAGAATTTTACAAAAACTTTAAATTTTTAATTTTTTGTAATAAATTTCTAAACAGAGATAAAAAAATACTTAAAAATAGCCCAAAACTAAAAACAATGTCCTCATAAAAGTCTTTTGCCGAAAATTGTATCAAAATCCTTAACCCAGACCGAAGTTTTGATATCTCAGAGCTGTGATATTTCAGTCCTTTCATATTTTCATTCATACAATTCATTCTTTCAATTCGTTATTCGTAAAATTCTTCAAATTTATTCTTATTTGATGACTAAGTGGAAACACTAGGTTTGTTTTAGTATACCAAAACCTTATTGCCGATACTTTTTTGAAACTCAAAAATTAATGTTAACCATTAGATATGGAACATGACACTCGAACTCAGAAAGGTATAGCGCTTACTCAGATTTTTCATCTGACTAAGGATATTTAACTATCTAAAGACCATCATTATGCGTGCAATAAAAGTTGAATGGGTGGACGTTTTGCGAAAATAAACTGTAAGATTTGTTTTATTTTTGGATATATTTTCTAACAGAAAAACAAACTTAGATGGTGCTGCCACTTTCAAAATTATGTAAACTTTATTACAATCTTCTGTTGGTTTTTATACATGATTAGCCTGGCCGTTAAATTTCTTCACTTCAAACAGAAATTTTGGATGGAGCTGAAAATGTTTAAGCTCGAAGCTTTACAACAGCGAAACTTGATTCAAACAGGCTAATTTTCTACACCTTAAAAACTCAATTTTAGACAAATCAAATTACAAAGCTATATTAAAATAAGATTGTATAATGCTAATAGCTTTAAATGAGCTCCATTTTAGCTCGTTTTGCTGTTACAACGGTGAAATACAGCTTAAAGGTCTATAATAAGTGGTGCTGTACTAATTTTAAAAGCTCTATACAAGGTTATTGTAGCTATCTCAATGCCATTCTAAAAACTCTCTGCTCTATATTTTATTAGAGCTATGAGTTTTCGAAAACTGTTTAATAAAGTAACAATAATTTTGTTTACTGATTTAAAGAAAGCATGCAACTAATATCATATAAACTTTTTTAGAGCTTCAGGACAGTACCACGGTACCTTTATCTCTAAGAATTGTAACTTGGTTTGGATACAGTTATTGCCCATGCAACAGTCGCATTTTGTTTTGGTTCAATGATCGCTTTTACCATTGGAGCTACAGTTGGTTGTTGTTTTCATTGTAATTCAGTGTAAACATCTCATATATATTGTGCGCAACATTATTTGTATTGTGATGCAACGTTTTTTTTGGTGTTCTTGTGTGGTTCAACACTCACTGTTACCATGGGTGCAACAATGGGTCGTTGTTTTGTAGTAGACACGTTATTCTTCACTATGACTATTTAAACTACGAATGTATGAAGAGTTGGATCAGAACATAAGTTACTTGGAGTGAGTAAAACATTTTAGATTTTTTAAATGTATTGGTGATAGTTGGACTGATGTGGAGTTTTGGTTTCTTTGACCCTTTGGGTCATCAAAGTTCCTGTTCCGTAATCATTGAAAGCCGTTTTCGTATTCCCGGTTTGCATTTGTACTGGACTTGGAAAATAACTTCTCAAATCCGCATGATTGAAGCTAGATGGTATTAAACTTCGCTAGGCACGCAGTTCTCCTAATGTTTCTGTTAGTGATTGCACCATCAGGACCAGTATTTATTACAATATCATGTTTTGCTTGATGTTTATTAACCCTAAACTGTTGGATGTTAATCTGTTTTTCCATTACAAGTTTTGGGACACCGTTTATTAAGTTTTCTGATGGTATTGATACGTGAAACGGATATAGTCAAGTTAGTTTTAGCTTAAAATTTTAAAAAGAAAATAGAATGTTATGAATTAAAGATCACCTTAATACTTTTTTAAAGGGACGGTAAGTGTTTGTTCGAATGAATGTTAAAATTAATTTAATTAAAACAATTTATTTTCAACAACCTTTTTTTAATTTCAACAATTTATAATAATTTGAACTTTTAAAGAAATTATAATATAAATTTTACACAGAGATAGCTCAAAAACTTTTTTAAAACGGAACCACTGACTTTAGCACAAACAAATTATCACCTAAAAATCTCTTTACACTTTGAATTACAGAAACATTAAACTATTATCAATTTACTGACATGAAAAAAAAAACAATTTAATAAAAAAAATAACGAGAATCAAAAATTATATAAATCAAAGCTTACATTATTGTTATTCTTCAATGTTGTCTTCATCGTGACTCTCTTTATTAACAATTCCTTATTACGATTACCATGGAAAAATGTTAGATAAAAAGGAAAAAAAATGATGATCGCTGAATCCATGTATTTCCCTGATATGCTTATTGGATTAATTTGATTATATACTTTGTTTTGATTATAGTTATTATCCAATTCAGCATCCGATACAATATTAGTGGTAGCTGCTCTACCAAAAAAAATACCAACACGGCATATACAAATAAAATACAAAACGACCAGATAACGTTATTCTTTTTAAATAAAATACTTTTTTTCTTCTTAAAAAAAACTCAAGCTTCGATTTATTCTTCACTGAAATAAACATTTTCCCGCATTTGCATTCGAATCTTTATTAATTCATTTTTCTTTTCCATCTTCATTATCTTTTTCACCAAATTATTTAACAAGGAATTTTCTCTAAAACTTCACTACATCAAACATAAATAAATAAAAAAACTTCGATATCCAAAAAAAAAAATAATTTAATTTAGTATAATTAAAATTTACATTATTTTCACATCACAAATATATTTGTTTTAACTTTCAATTCACTACAATGAATTGATTTTATTTAATTTTAAAATTATACTAATCGAATTTATTATAAAATTCTCATTTTTACATCAAATTTTCTGTTTCTGTTTCCCTTTCCAACAATCACCAATTTCTCCAACGTATAAAAAAAACATTAAATCAAACATGTTTATTATTGAAATTGAGTGACGCAACTAAATCTCAACAGTAGCATACAAAAATGTTGCGACCTTTAATAAAATTAATGAAATTATAATTGAAAATGAAAATTATTATTTTTAGAGTAAAAGAGTAATAGTCCTGCCGTTACAAATTAATTATTAATTTCTACAATATAAATTTTATTTTTTGGTAATAATCTTAGTTTAATTTTCCTTGGCTTTACACTAGTAAATTTGTAATTATAATGAATGCAAAAAATTATGTTTTTTATTAACTAGTTAAGCTACTTGTAATTGTTATTAATCCAACCACATTGCCATCTACATCGTTATTTTTGTTTAATTTACTGACCTCTTTATTATAGTAGATCAATTTAACTTGGTAATTATACCTTATAATGTGTAGGCTTTAATGTTGTTGGATTACAAAGTTTCAATTTACATGGATGTCATTGACCTACAAATTAGAATTGACAATAACTCAACAATCAACATTGGATTGTTGTTGACAATATTATCCATTCATTTGAATTAAAACTTTAGTAAGTTTTCAATTGCAATATAAATAGTGACCATTCGTACTGAATTTATCAGTACAGTACTGATTTTCTAGCTTCTGTACTGATAGACATATGCGGTACTGATTTTTACTGATTTTTAAAATTATGTACTGAAAGTATTGATTTTTAAGAAAATTGTTAACTTTTACTTTAAGCTTTTAATTTAAATAAGGAAGTAATATGACACAATACGTGTCATCGTTCGGTATAAACTTGTAATAAAAATTATTTGAAAAATAGTACATTTTGCTACAAGAGATAAAAACGCTGCTTTTTCGTGAGTGAAAATTTATTCACGAGACGTGTTAGCGTCGAGTGGGGCAATTTCACGAGCGTAAAATGTTTCTCGCGCAGGAAATATAGTTTTTTCTATGATAGTGTATATGTGCCCATAATTATGAAAGTGGTTTAAGTCAAAATTTGAAAAAAATGAGTTTATCCGTTATATCGCATCAAATTACTTCGAACTAAATTAGTCCAATGTAATTTGTACGATATTGTCAAAAAAGTTCTGATTATGATAGTAATCTAAGACAAAATTTGAAGAAAAAAAAACAAAAAAGTCGAACAAAATGTCAAAAATAATTTCCAAAACGTTGTGTTGCAAAGTTTTTATATTGTCGGACCATAGGCCCATAAAAATGAGCTGTTCCTTCTAAATGTCAAAATTGCTCTTTTTTAAGTGAAAGTTAATGGTGACAAAACAATGAGTTCGGAAAATAATTAATAAATAACACTAGAATTTCGAAGTTTGCTTTTGCGTTAAGTCATGTATACGACGTTCAGTTAATTTTGAAAATGGTCTAAGTCAATTCAAACTAACTACACAAGAAATATATGACTTAGACAACTTTCATAATTATGGGCACATATATAATTATTATTAGAAATCAACAAAATGACATTCAAAATTCGTATTCTATTTTCTCATGCCCAACAAACAATTAACCGTCCTGCAACCGTTATCTGATCGACCGATTTCAACTATACGGTAAATAACAAACCGCTAAATTGGTTTTATAACCATCCCACAACGATAAATGGGTATGGATTAGCAATTGTATAAACGTGTAATAATGGTTAACCAACAGTACTAAAAACCTTTGTGCGTCAGTTATTGAACCGTCTTGTGCGTATCACTAAAAACTATAATACAATTTATTGTCAATCTTTAAACGGTGATTAAAATGGTTTGCTGACGGTTTTTGCATTTGACAAAATTTACTTTAAATTTTATTTATTGTATAATTAAAACCGTTTTAAGTCAACTTAAAACGGTTCTGTAACGGTGGATCCACAGTTAAAAAGCGGTTTGTAATTCTTAACTTACTCCTTTGACATTTGATTTGTCCAAATTGTTATCAGTTTGGCAACGATGTTTTCGTAAACGTTTTGTTTTCGATGTGATATATTTTTAAGGTATAATTAAAATCTAAGTCCAATATTTAAATAATAGAAAATTTTAATGAGGAATCTATGAAATATTATTTTCGTCATGTTGCGCATTTGTACGTATAAAAATAATGTGCGAATGAAATTTTATTGTAAAAGTTATTTTTATGTCTCGAAAAATTATAGTGCGCTACATATAAAAGCCAATTCCAAAAAAAAATTAATACTTTTTCATTATACAGTTTTGATTTTACGTTTTAAAGCGGTTTTGGAACCGTGTGAATAGCATTGCATATTTTACAAATGGCCACAGTCATGCCAGTCTTCGTTTTTTATCGGTTCGTTTATGATCTACGAAAAACCGTTGCTCAACTAAAATTATTGCTTGGTTTGCTTAAGCTCGAAACAAACCGTCTACTAACTACGGCTATTCACTGTTTTCTTTTTAACAAAAGAATATGGTTTATAAATCATAACATTTGAACAGTCAATTTTAAGGCATCCAAAAACCGTTCATAAACTCATAGACTAAGAGCCAGCGACAGCCAGATATACGTTATTTTATAAAAGCTGTAAGTTTCTGTGCGCATACCCCCTACTGAGGTAGGAACGATTAGCGACAAATGAAGTTTGAATCATGGTGGCTTGGGCAGGGAGCAGGTAACAAAGGGGCCTCCAAAGTTTCGTGAAAGTATAAAAGGTAATTTTTCTATATATTCTTCGGGGTAGTATTAGAAGTCACGTCACCCATTGCCAGACACTTACTATCGTGGTAATCACCTGCCAGACACCCTTAAACACTATCAATTTGTTAAAGTTTAAAGGTGTCTGGCAGGGGGCTACCACGATAATAAGTGTCTGGCAATGGGTGACGTGACTTCTACTACTATCCCGAAGAATATATAAAAAAAATTATCTTTTATACTTTCACGAAACTTTGGAGACCCCTTTGACACCTGCTCCCTGCCAAAGCCACCATTATCCAAACTTCATATGTTGCTAATCGTTCCTACCTGAGTAGGGGGTATGCGCAGAAAAACTTTCAGCTTTTATAAAATAACGAAGGTCTGACTGTCGCGGGCTCTTGGTCTATGATGGATTTTAACTATTGTTTTGTTGTTTATTTTTTTTTGGTTTAAAATACCGGTTATCAGGTCATGCGTTTTGACAACGTAGGTTTTGTTTGAACTAAGTTAAACGTAAAATATCATAATTTAAGTGAGAATATTCAAATAGTGTGCAGTTTGTAGTTTTTCAAAATCCTTAAATTTAAAAATAAAGGTGGTTTGATATTGTCTTTAAATTTATATTATATATTTATATTTAATTAACAACAAATTTGTTGCTTTTAGAATGTCATTTACACTTGTAATCATTCATGAAGATGATTCAGAAGCAGATAGTACGGTACGGATAGATAATGTACTGAACTCGAGCCCTTTCGAGAACTTTAAGCAATATAGACCTCTTATTGCGCGATGTATATCAGTAGGTCTATATTTATTATAGCTCACAAGCAACCTGGAGGTTTCTACAATCTGCACTGCAGACCATTTTGTTCGAAAATTGAAACTACCCCGGGCCATCCTACCAATCATTTCTTCATTACACCTGAAAAAATGTACCTCTTTTAGTTAAATAAATATCAAAAATTAAACATATTTTTACCAAGATCTAGCAAATGTAACGAGTCTGCAATTATAAAATCTTCAACCATGTCAATGGGCAGTGCCTCAAGCATTGATTCACATTTATGGTGATCCGGATCTTCTCTATTACGAAAGCTCTTATCAGTTCTCAATGGGCAATCGATTCGGGGAAAACTCATGTGATGCCTTTCGTTATAATATTCGCCGATTGTAGTACACTTCATGCAGCCATTTTGGGAATTAAAATAAACAGTACCTTTACCAAAAGCTCTTGCCGGTGTATCACAAATGAAGCATCTCACTTTGATTGAAATTTTTGGCTGATATACAACAACGCCATTTTGCAGACAGTCAACAAGCTCTTTGACAAATTCTCCCAAATACTCTTGTAGATCCGGTTTTTTTACACCGCTATATATGCCAATTATCATGGGGTTGCTATTTGGCATATTGACAAATTTGAATAATATTGGCCAAAATTCTGTTAAAGAACTCTTGTAAAGTGGAAGTCCATCGATGTTAAATGAAACCAAAAGCTCATATGGCTGTTGAATATCACTAAATATGGTTTTTAAACATCTTTTTAACCCATAATGCTAATACATTCCATAGCCCATTTTTGTTATATTGACGACTGATATCGACGGTGTAGATAAAAACGTTCTCGCATCTCGAATTGCCTTTGGCAATTCATCAACACCGAAATTCGTTAAAATTGTTAACAGCTCATTTACAGCTTGCTGGGAAATTTGTGTTAACAATGCCCAATGTTTCAATTTTTTAATGACCAAATGATTCAAATTATGCTTTTGATTGATTTGTTTTATTGGACACATAAAGTTTGTTTGCTCCTGGACATAATTTTAATTTGACGTTGAAGAGATATCATTTGAGCAATTGGTTGTTGAAGATGATGGTACTGAATTATCATCTAAAGATCTATTTGTATTATTTGGCGCTTGATTTGCATTTACTGCCAAGTTTTCATTTTCATTCACAACATAATATGACGGTTCTTCTATTAAAGTTTGATTCGTTGTTAATTTAATTTTATTTAAGATAGCATTTTTAATCACTTTCACTTTTCGACAATATGTTGTAGCCCGCGTAAATGGTTTGGTCGATCACCGAAAATAGATGACCCATGCTTATTTTCTTTGTTTTTAGGCATGATGGAAAACAACATTCAATTCTCCACTAGAAAAAAAAATTCGCAAATCGCTGCGTAAAATAGCAATTTTTTATGAATTCTGCTAACATTAAAAATTATTTGTTTTATTTTATGTATATCATTAAATGTCAAAAGAGCGGTTTTAAACTATTGAATTAATAACCGTTTCCAAACCAAGAATTTAACAGAGTTATATTGCGATAGTTTGCTAGCAGTTTCTTGACTGATGTTTAAAAACTTATTATTTTAGTTAAATTTTACCAACCAAAAACCGTTAGTTAGTCCATAACAAACAACTAAAATAAAAAGGTTAAATTTATGTAATTAAAAAACTGTTAAAATCAATATTATTATTAACCGAAATTCCACGACTTATAAACTCAAAACGAATAACGGTTAGTTAACCGCAAAATGTTGATAGTTTATACGGGTGGTTAACCCACCGTTATTTCACAAACACATTTCAACCGATATGATATTTTAGTTTTTTTACTGTTTCATAACCCTAAAATAGCAACCGTTAAGAAGTAATAGATAAATTCCCAAAAATTTCTAATAAAGTTGAAAATCATCGGTGAAATGCTAGTCCTGTGACGGTTTTTTGCAACCGCTAGGCTCAACGGTTGGAAATTGTTTGTTGGGTGGTTGCTGTGTTTTAAAAACTTGGTAAAATTATATGAAAATACTGCAACTACAATTTGTTATCTCGCGAAAATTTTACGCTAGAGGAAAAAAAAACATTTTCACAGGGGATTAAGCTTGAGAATAGGCTTTGATATCATAGAAAAAATACTTTTATTTATAAAATATGGTCGAGTTACCCACCGAAAATAGATCAAAATTCTAACCCTGTGTTTTCTCAAGCAATCGTGGCGGAATACTGTATTTCACAAACTACTGCTGTCTCAACAAAATTTTCTTAAAACTATAACTCCCACTAATCGATCCCAATATCTAAAGGCCAACAAAATATCTAATCAGATTATCTCAAACGAAAAGTCTGAAATTGACAGAGCGAAAGCCTCAAAACTTACGTCTATGTCTGTTTCTGACAAGAGTTTCTACAGTGCCATTAATTCTTTAAATTCTGGTACAAAATTTTCTATTCCCCCTATTATTGATGGTGATTTAATCGTCAATGATCCCGCAAGAAAAGCTAACTTATTCGCTGAACGCTTTTCTCTGAACTCCACTGTTTTGGAAACTCCTAAAGAAATACCCCAAATCCAGTCTTCAGGAGTTAATATGAATGAACTTCACTTCAAACCCAAAATAGTCGCTAAACTTTTAAAGGGGTTAAACATCAACAAAGCATCAGGAATGGACAATATTCCACCCATTATTTTAAAAACCTTTTCCAAAGAACTTGCACCAACTTTAACTAAAATATTCTACCAATCCTACAAATCTGGTATATTTCCCTCGTGCTGGAAGTTGGCAAATGTCCAGCCCGTCCCCAAAAAGGGACCAAAATCCGATATCTCAAATCATAGGCCAATAGCTTTACTATCGGTCCTATCCAAAATCTATGAGCATTATATTAATACACATATTTCAAAATTTCTGGAAGAAAATCATTTAATATCCGACAGCCAGTACGGTTTTCGAAACAAAAGATCAACTACCGATCCATTAAACTATGTAGCGCATTGTTGGAACAGCATACTTGATAAAGGTGGTGAAACATACGTTATCGCTTTAGACATCTCCAAGGCATTCGATCGAGTCTGGCATGCCAACTTAATCAACAAGCTCGTTGCGTACGGTTTTCATCCCAATGTTGTGAAGCTGATTCAAAATTTTCTATCCGACCGATACATTTCGGTAACCTTAGACGGATATTCTTCTGAGTCTAAACTAATTAACGCTGGTGTACCCCAAGGCTCAGTATTGTCCCCAACCCTATTTTTAATTTATATCAACGAATTGTTGAAAATCACCAGCAACCCAATAAATAGTTTTGCAGATGATAGTACTCTGCACAAGTCGTTCGAGCCCCTTCCTTCAAAAGGTAAAATGCACGAACGAATTAATCCTGCCCGGAGAGACGCTGCCATAAACGTGAACAAAGACCTGAATAAAGTCGCCGACTGGGGTGACCAAAACCTTGTCAATTTCAACTCCACCAAAACACAGCTGTTGATTGTTTCCAGATTAAAGACCGAGTTCCCCAAAGATATTTTATTTAGTATGTGTGATGAACCAATAGGTGAATGTAAAAACATTCGTTTATTGGGTGTCACAGTTTCAAATGACCTACTCTGGAACGATCATGTAATGGCGATGGCAAAAAGCGCGTCTAAAAAACTCGGCATCCTAAATAGATGCAAAAAATTTTTCACTCCATACCAATTGCTCCATGTTTATAAGTCCTATATTCGTCCCTGTATGGAGTACTGCTGTCAAGTTTGGGGTGCTGCCTCTGTTTCCATCTTGGCCCTCTTGGGCTCTGTTCAAAAGCGAGCTATACGAATTGTAGGTGATCGAACTTTGACATCACAACTTGATTCCCTACAACATCGTCGCACTGTTGCTGACCTCGTTGTTTTTTACAAATATCGTCATCAGCAGTGCTCAGATGAAATCAACGGCATCATGCCTCAAACTTATTCTTACCCCCGTTCCACTCGGCAGTCGGCTGCCGCAACCAGTGAAACGGTAAAGATCCCGCGCTGTCATACTGGCAGATCGCAGAGAGACTTCTTTGTCCGAACTGCGTACAAATGGAATAGTTTGCCGGAACACTTAGTCTCAGGTGGCTTCAACCCACAGATGTTTAAAAAAAGCGTTAATCTACACCTCAGAACGCCAGTTGTTGTGGGACCCAGGTCTAGACCTAGGTCTTAAAAGGTATTTATGTGTTGTTGTGACACATATTCTAAACCCTATTACACAACACATTTTATTTAAAAAAAAAAAAAAAACAAAAAAATTTAAAAAAATTTAAACAGATTTGTCTAATTCGATTTACACATTTACCTTTCCGCTTAAAGAGACATAGGTGAGACTAAGGCTTAAGATACGATAAAGTTTAGTTGCCACTTAATTAGATATCTTCAAATTAAGATTAAATACTTTATAGTACAAACTTGGTAGCCTGGGTATCGATGTTTGTTAAGTTTTTGTAAGTTACAAGCTCTAGGTCAACTCTCGCGAATCTTATTTAGAGTTGGTGCCAACAAGACGAAAACATAAATATTCCGAATCTAACTTGCAATTCAAATAATATTAAAACAGAAACCAAATATTTTCATTTAGAAAATTGTAATCTGATCAAGTAAAAATAATGAATAAAAAATCCATTTTAATCAAAATTCAGAAATAGAGTAAAATCTCAATTGCCAACATTAACATAAAATTACAAACATTTCATCTCAAGTGCTTACTAACTTTAGTTTACCTAAAAAAAATCGAAAGTTCATCGTTCAACTAAAGACCTACTTACACACATGTACGGTTTCTTTTTCTATTTCATATTAAACTTTAATCTTAAATCCAATAAAACTCAATCTTCAAGTGGAATCTTATTTACGAGAATTTCCTAATATTTAATTTAAAAAGAAAAATTTTAGTTAAGTTATATTTATTTTCTTGTGGTTTTTCTTTGGTAATTTTTTTTATTTGTATTTTTTTTTCTGCTAACGCAAATGTGTCAATCATTTGAGAAATATTCAAGATGGTTGAGAAAGGTTGATTTAAAGATAATTAAATAAGAATGACGTAGGTTTTGGTCTTGGTTTCTAATTTTAATTTTTTTCTTTTTCGTTGTTTTTTGCCATTAAACCTAGACATATTTTTGTTTTCAAGATTAAAATTTGGGGTTTTTTATTAAGGGGTTGTTTTTCTTATTAAGATGTAAAAGGATTAATGATTTAAAAAAAGAAAAACAGGGAAAATGTTGTCAAATTTACATCCTAATGTTGGTATTGACATCAGTTTTTTAAGTTAGGTGACATTTGTTTCTATAGCATATACATAGCTTTCTTCTTATTCTTTCAAAAAGTCAACAAATTCACTAGCACTGTTAAAACTTTTTTTGTAAGTAAAAATAACGTAAAATAACTGGAACATAAAAAAAAAATTAAATATTCAAATTTTACACAACATTATGGTCTAACAGATTTAATTTACTCCGTTCAATAGTTAAAAAGCTAAAAGCAAACATAAACAATTAATAGCATTTATATGAAAATTAAACAAAAATAAAGTTGTGCTTTCTCGGCATAATTTATGTTTGCAAGCTTTAATAATAAAAAACGTTTATCAGATAAAAAACTTTGTTTTATTTATATCTTTGTTTTTCTTATCAACTGGTTTGGTTGAAAAGATTCATAAATTTTTTCTTGATAACACAGAAAATTGGGAAAAATTAAATAATTTTTATTGTTTTAGAAGATATTTGTATATTTCAAATATGAACCTCTTTGGTATTTGTTATAAATTATGTTGCCTCTCTAAAAACTATTCATGAATAATAATAAGAAGAAGAACATCGGTCTCGTTGAAAACTAACATTGAATCAAAATTAAACAAAGTTTCTTTTATAAATTTTCAAATTCATATGCATAATGTACAGAATAAGGGAACAATGGGCTTCGGTACTTTTGCTTTTAAAACTCTCTTCAATTTTAATTTAAAGCAAACAGCATAAATTGAAAAACTTTTTCAAATACTTTTCTTTTATGTTATAGTTTTTCCACTTAGAATTTCAATTACATGACGATAGAAAAAAATTTTCTGTTTATTCTTGAATTATATTTATTTCCATTCAAATATTTTAGTTTTCGAATTTACAAAAATATAACATGTATATAACATACTCATCAGAGAATTACTTTTATCATCAAATCAGAACATACTCATACACATAATATAAAAAAAGCTTTTCGTTATCATTTTTTTCTTCTTCCTTTAAGTTCAATCGTTTTAAATTTTTCTTTTAACCAATAAACGCTTGGAATAATAAAAGTGTTTATTGATATTTTAAAAATATATTTTATGTTTTTTTATTGATTCATTTAACTTATACTTAAATTTTATTTGTCAGTCAAAATTGATGGCGGCTTTGATGGTTTTGTGGTAAAATATATGATTAAATAATAATAACGATGTATGATAAAAGAAAATATAAGATGAGTTCACTTGTGTTCGATATATTAGGGTAGATAAAATACATACTTAATCGGTATATAAATGAATTTAATTTGTAATACAAATTTTTATTTTGCAAACATTTCATTTTCATCTTTAATCCAAAATTGACGTTTTTGCTACCCTGATTCGACACGCAACATCGTTTTGTTTGTCAGAGCTTTCAATGTTTCCGAGAAATGTTTCTACAAATTTAAAAACATCTACTCAAGAAAGTTTCTCCGTTTTTTTCTTGTTTTTAGGGTTCCGTTTTTATAACGAACCCTATTGGTGAGAGTAAAACGTGCTTTTCCCATTACTTCGATTATCTCGAATACTATAAATCCAATGGAATTGAAATTTGGGATGCGTATAAAACTAACCTATCGGCTATCCACACAAGATGAGGGGTTGAAAAATAAATAAAATGGTTTTCGTTTGTTTTACAGCCTCACATCCTTTGAGAAAATAAATTTTTTTATCGAGTCAAGTAGGGTATCATATGAAAGGGCTTCACTTCAGTATTTTAAAAAAATGTATTTTTTTAATTTTACACTACACCATTTTTGGTGTAATTCTAAATAATGGCGTTTTCTATATGTTTTCTTTCCTTGATTAGCTCCGAGCCTAAGAAAAGGAAAATCTTAAAAAGCATTTTGAATGATAGAAAAACTAGTAAATTTTTAATGAAAAATATAGAAAAGTACCAAATACTAATAGTCATATATATTAAGGGGGTGGATATGCGAAGAGGAAGACACACCATTTAAAACCCCGCCAAGTCATTTGCAAGAGCACCAAAATTAAGAAACTTAAAAATTTTTTTTAGAATTTTGCGATGCACAGTTTTTGAATTATTGTCAAAAAAGTGCAACGAAAAGTTGGCCCTCCCCTACGTTTCTTAGTTGATTGACCGAAAATTTTTAAAAAATACATAGAGATAGGAAATTTGATAAACTCCTCGAGCAGAAATTGGTCAGGGCACAAGTAAGGTCCTGATCAGGTTTGCCCTAATCGGGATCAGGCATTGGTAGGGCAGTCTGGTTGGGCCCTGATCATGGGTGTAACGCTTTTGCTTTATCAGGTCTTGATTGGGATCACCCGATCAGACTCTGATTGGAATAATCGGATCAAGCCCTGTTTGGAATATCCGGACCAAACCCTGATATATATTTATATATTATTGCTGTGAGCCTCACACTAGTATTTTTTGCTAAATCACTGACTTTTCTAAATTAATTGCTAGTGCACATATGCTATTCATAGATGTCACTCGTATCAAACGTACAACCTGTGCCTGACCTCATATTTAAATTAGAATCTTTTTAAATGTCAAAATTTGTAAACATTGTCATAATGGAGGATGATAATGAAATTGAATTTGGGAGCTTGTTTTTTTAAAATACTTACATCATACCGAATATTTTCTTTTGTATAAATATGAATTATTTTCCATTTTTTTTAAATAACTGTTTTTGAATATATCGACGTTTCAATGAATTGACAACTAAATTGAAAAGCAAGCTGACGAGGAGACTTTTCGTCCGCCGCCTGGTGGTCAATAGCGCAACATGGGTATGAAATGAAAAGTCACTGATTTAGCTCAAAAAGTTGGTGTGAGGAACACAGCATATATATATACATATATTAATCAAATTAAAATAAAAAAATGACAATGGAAAAAATTAAAACATACATACCACCTTAATCACTATTATTTTAGTCTTTCAGCCAAGAAGCGATAACTAAAGCATACATGAAAAGAATTTAACTTATTTTTCTAATATGGATAGTACACTAGTGAATTTTAACCAATTGAAATTTTAGCTAGGGGTCAAATACAAAAAACCTGATCTGGGACGAATACATTCAAATAAGGTTAACCATAAAAGGTTATTCTAAATCAGGCGCGGAACAGGCCCACATCAGATTGCTCTAATAGGGATTGCGCTTGTTGGACTGACCAGGCCCTGATCACGCCCTGACTGTATTAAGGTTTTCCCTAACTTATTTCTGCTCGGGCGTAACGAAAAATATAGCGAAGCCTCAAGTGATTTTATTTCTGTGTGTTTAGGGGATGGGAGTGAGAAAGGTGAAAAAAAGGGTTTTTTGACCCAAATGGGTGTCATTTGAAAGAGCACCAGAATTAGGAAACATTGCTATTTTTTTTAGAATTTTGCGATGCATAGTTTTTGAATTATGGTTAAAAAAGTCCTATTTTTAGTGTTTATTCCTCCCACCCCTATTTCGTCGTTGATTAACAGAATGAAGTCGTTTCTTAGCTACCATAAACAGCTATGGATAACATTAAACCTAAAGTAATATTTTTTATACCATTTCGATCAATTTAGATGAGATTGATTTAGATTACTATTGATATATACGATGAAACATTTATTTTTTATATGTCTATGATCTGGCAATATAAAAAACTTCTGGCAATACAAATGTCAATTATTTTGAATTTCGATATTGTGTTCTTTGCATTCACGGAACCCTTGGCGAGCGAATTTAATTCGCTCTTTTCTGACTTGTTTTAATTTTCAAAGTTTTTACTATCTTTAATATAATGTCGTATATGAACAAACTATCAGTTTGGCTTGGCAGTTTCGCTTTTGGTTTATTTATCAGAATAAGTCTTAAAAAAGGAACGCTCATGTATTGAAGAAGTTCATCACTGGTTCAAATAAAACGTGCTGTTTTACGCAGACCGTTAAACTTATGATCAAAGTTTTTCATAGTGGGCTATTATTTTGAAAACATACATCGAAAAAAAACAACTATTTTTTAAAAATCTGAAATTTTGATACTTTGTTGGCATTGACGAATGGAAAAAAGTCATTTCTGCTTTTATTTTTTGTGTACTCTGAATCGGAGTTATGCGCGGTTGAATTTTGAGGCTTTTTCACGTAGTTTTTGGTAATGGTGGCAATGTTTTGTGAATAGGTGCCACAAATTTCATCCGACTTACGTATATTTTTGCAAGTAAAAAGGAAAATAATTGAATAATTGAAATAAGTAAGTTTAAAATTAATAACTTTTCTCTTTTCCGCTAGGCGGCGCGTAAAACCTTGGTTTACTTCAAAGCTCATATCTCAAAAAGTTGGCTTTTTTTTTTTGTTTTTCACAAATTTTAAAGTTAACATATGCAGCTATGAAATTGAAAAATAAAAAGTCAGCAATTCAATATGGATTTTTTCTTACGATTTTTTAAAGTTTGGTATATGAAAAATTCACATGTGTTTTTTTATTAAGTTAATAATCCTGTACTAAATGTGGATCTAATAAATTAAACATTTCATATTTTAACACCTGCAATAAATTTGAACCGTATATGAACAAACTATCAGTTCGGCTTGGAAGTTTCGCTTTTGGTTTATTTATCACAATAAGTCTTACTAAAAGAACGCTCATGTATTGAAGAAGTTCATCACTGGTTCAAATAAAACGTGCTGTTTTACGCAGACAGTTAAACTTATGATCAAAGTTTTTCATAGTATTAGTTTTATAAAAATTCGTTAGAAAAAATAAAAATTAGAACAAATTAACTGTAATTCTTGCTGGTACATTGTGATTCTTGCGGATCTTTAATACAAAAAAAATCGTTCAAATTGGTTATCAATATTTAAAGTGACATCATTTTGTGAAATGTATTGTACAAAAACTTACCTGTCTCTCCTTATTTAGATCCAGACTATGTATCAACATTTCATCAAAATTTCTCTGCGACACAAATCGGTGTTAGGGATATAAAAGTTTTTTTGGTGATGCAAAAATTATATTTAATTTGCGTCTTTAAGTTTAAATGTTCCAAATTTCATTCAAATTGGTTAAGTAATGATGTAAATAAAATACTGGTTGGTAGATCCATGGGCTTCAAACACATGGAACCTTGACAAAACTTTAGTATGTGATCCAGGTTCATTTGAAAGTAAACGATTCATTTTGAACTGTATGAACGACTGTATGAACTGTATGAACTGTTTTAAACGATTCAAACTGAACCATATAGTGGAAAGTCTCCCGAACGATTGTTTATTTGAATTTTCAATAATTTTTACTTTCAATCTTATTGAAACTTGGTACATAAGTTTTTATTACTGGTTCTAATATTTCTGCATACTAACTTTTGGTTTGTCATTTTCGGCAAATAAATTTTTTTCTGGTTAAGAACAGCTGTGGTGAAATCAGCCTATGAATTAAGGTCACCAAAAGTATGTTAGATATAAGAAGCTAATTAACCTTTCATATGACATACATATTTTGACAGTATCCAAATGTATGTCATATGAAAGGTTAATTAGCTTCTTATATAGCTTTAAGCTACCAATATAATTTTTTGCTTTTTGGAAACTGATGAAATACATTTTTGATTTGCTTTGAATTTTAAAGCACAACTCGTCACATGACCATAATTTTCAAGAGCATTTCTGGTAATATCCCATCAGAATCAGTTTTTACCATTTAATTTGATTTAGTGCAACCATAATTTCTTCCATTTTAAAGTTACAACCAAATCTTGGATTAGGATATATGTTTGTTTTACTGATCTTATTTTACATAGTAAAGGTGTAAAAAGCACGGATTCCGGTTTCACTTTTTCTTTATTTTTTCATTAAACAATATTAGGTGGTGTCCAATATACCGGTATTGAAGTCCAAGTTTTGACCATATCCTTATCACTTTTCAAAGTATATTGTATTAAGAAACCAAGAATCATAGAAACAAAAACTGAAATAAAGCAATGAACACAATTTGTTTTGAACAAAGCAAAATCGAAACGAAAAAGCAGAATTGACAGAGCGAAAGCGGCAAAACTTTCAACATTGTCAATTTTTGATAAAAATTTTTACAGAGCTATTAATTCCTTAAACTCTGGTACTAAATCTTCTTTCCCCCCTATCATTGATGGTGACTCCATCGTTACTGATCCTGCAAAGAAAGCTACATTGTTCCTTACAACTACGCTTTGCTTCAAACTCGGCAGTTTTAGAAACTCCTAGAGAAATACCCCAAATCCAGTGTTCAGCAGTTAATATGAAACTAATTACATTTGAAACCCAAAATTGTCGAAAAACTTTTAAGGGGATTGAACAACAACAAATCCACTGGTCTGGACAACATTCCTACTGTTATTCTAAAAACATTTTCAAAAGAACTTGCACCAACTCTCACAAAAATATTCTATAAATTCTAAACATCTGGTATTTTCTATCCTGTTGGCAGTTGGGCAATGTCCAGCCTGTCCCAAAAAAGGAACGAAATGTGATATACCTAATTATAGACACATAATCTTTCTCTCAGTCCTGTGTAAAACATACGAGCACTATATTAATTCACACATATCCAAATTTTTGAAAGACAACCATTTAGTATCTGACAGCCAATACGGTTTTAGAAACAAAAGATCAATTTATTGTACTATGTAGCACATCATCGGAATAGCATACTTGATAAAGGTGGTGAAACGTACGTTATCGCATTAGACATTTCAAAAGCAAAGATTTGATCAAATTCTGGCATGCCAACTTGATCAACAAGCTTGTTGCGTACGGTTTTCATCCCACAGTCGTGGAGTTGATTCAAAATTTTCTGAACAACCGATACATCACGGTATCTATAGATGATTTTTCTTCTTAGTCTAATTTTATTAACGCTGGTGTACCCCAAGGCTCAGTTTTATCTCCCACTTTTTTTTTAATTTATATCAACGAACTGTTTATCACCAGTAACCTAATAAATAGTTTTGCTGATGATAATACACTGCATAAGTCATTCGTCCCCCTATCTTCAAAGGGTAAAATACATGAGCCAATAAATACCGTCCGGAGAGACGCTTGCCATAAATGTAAACGAGGACCTCGAAAAATTCGCCGGTTGGGGTGACAAAAATTTGGTCAATTTTAATTCCACTAAAGCACAGCTATTGATTGTTTCCAGATTAAAGACCGAGTTTTAGAACTTTATTTCAATTAAAATGTGTGACGACCAAAAGGTGATAGCATTCGTTCATTGGGTGTCACAATTTCCTATTTAACTTACACTGGAACGATCATATAATGGCCATGGCAAAGAGCGAGTCAAGAAAACTCGGCCTCCTTAATAGATGTAAAAAATAATTTACTCCGCATCAATTACTCCACATTTAAAAGTCTTATATTCGTCTCTGTATGCAGTATTGTTGACAAGTTTGGGGCGCTGCATCTGTTACCATCCTGTTTTTTTAGACTCTGTTCAAAAGCGTGCTACACAAATTGTTGGTGATCGAAATTTAACATAAAATCTTGATTCCCAACAACATCGTCGTACTGTTGCTGATTTTGTTATTTTTTATAAATATCGTCACCAGCCGTGCTCGGATGAAATCAGATCCATTATGCCTCAAATATATTCTTTTCACCGTTTTATTCGTCAATTGGTTTGTGCAAATAGTCAAACTGTTGAGATTACTCACTGTTATAGTAACACGATATAAAGGGACTTTTTTGTGCGTACCAGCGTATATCGTACAAATGGAATGCTTTGCCTGAATCAATAGTCTCGAGTGCCTTCAATTCACAAACATTTAAAACAAGCGTCCACCATCACCTCATGTTGTGGGACCTAGGGCTTAAAAACTATATGCAATGCACCCCAGATATTGTGTCGACTGATTCATAAAATGATTGTTCATTATTATCACGACCATGTCTTTGTCCATTTGGATGACTTATTAGTGCAGCTCCATTCATCATCCCTGGAGCATTTGAAACTGCGGCTGGGTTGACCATAAATGCCGGCTAAAGTAAATTTGTTCTAAAAATATATGTTATTTATTTGGGATTTTTTGTATTAAATGTCCAGATATTACGATATGTGAATTCGTAGGATGAGAGAATATTTCGTCAACATTCTAATCAACATCCTAAGTCACGAGTGTAAAGTCATTATTGATTGACAACAATCAATAATGACTTTACACTCGTGACTTAGGATGTTGATTAGAATGTTGACTTAGATGTTGACGAAATATTCTTTCATCCTACGAATTCACACATCGTAATATCTAGAAATTTAATACAAAAAATCCCAAAGAAATGCAAATTCCAATATGTAATCATAGATGAAAGATTAAACTTAAGTAAATATGAAAAATGATGAAGTTTCAATTTAGAAATTATCTGAACATCAAAATTAAAATATGTTTCGTCATCGCCACTTTGGCTAAGTTGTGTAAGGCACACGGGATTTGAACATGTGTCTCTGATGAATGTTAGTTCGAATCCTGACACGAAACACCAAACAAATTTTTTCTAAATGAATTTTACAAAAAATGAAAAGTTATTTCGAATTGCAAAATTCAAGTGATTTCCAATATGTACTTAAGCTTAATTGTTCACAAAAAACCCATCCATATGTTATTTATGTTTTTTGTTGGTGAAGACACCCTTAGAACTGATCCTGAAAAGGTACGAGAAGTTACAGGCTAGAAATGTTCTGAGTATATCAGTATAATACCAACAATTAATCCCTAGTTTTGCTAGTGTTGTAACAATAATTACCGATCTATTAAAGAAAGGTCCGAAAAAGCTAAGTTGGGCTTTGAAAGCCCAAGCCCATTAGCTTTTAAAAATTTGAAAACTCTGTTGACTTCAGCTCCAGTTCTAATTAATTCGGATTATGATAAGGAGTTTTTTTATTCGGTGTGATACTAGTCTTACAGGGATTGTTAGTGTCTTGTATCAATCTGATAATGTAGGATAAGAGTATCCGATAGCCCTCATGTGAAAAAGCTAAACAAAACTCAACGAAACTATTTGGTTTAAAAGCTTGAGTGTCTTTCGGCAATTCTGAATGTGAAGAAATTCAAAGTCTATATGTTGATGGTCACAAATTCACAATAGTGATCGATTAATTGAGTCTGAAGTGGTTTATGTCACAGCAAGATTTGAGTAGCCAACTGGCTAGGTGCACCCTAAAGCTTCATCATATAGACTTTATTATTATCTACCATAAGGGGACCAAAAACAATGTCCCTGATGCTTTTTCTCGTCTTAATGACGACACACACGAAGAATTTGCCAAAGCACTAACACATAACGTAAAGGATATAAAGCTGGACGATGAAAGCTATAAACAAAGAACTACACAGAGATGATAGTAGATATCGCCAAATGTCACCAAATTATTTCCCTTTAAACATTGGGATAGCAAGCTGTATATCCGTGTAGAACCAAAACTTGATGCAATACCAAAAATTTACCTATGTGGAAGCTCTGGTTACCAAAACCTTTAACTTAAGAAACGACTAAGAGACATCATGACAGCACTGCTGCCAAATGGACGTATAAAGAAGACATTGGAGGTGCTTTGACATCTGTACTGTTAGCCTGGCACGGCGTCACAAGTACACAACTATATTGAGTCTTGAAATTCCTGCAAAAAAACCAAGGCTTCGAACCAAATTTTGCTGCAATCTCACTTCGTAAATGAAAGTTCATTTTAGATAGTATAGAAAGAGGTTTTGGGACCGTATCTTATTTCCAAACTCGCCAATACGGTAATATTGATAATTTTTCTAAATTTGTATTACTCAAAATTCTTCGAAACGCACGTCACCGAGGACGGACGCCTTCTTGAAGTGTTGTTGTGGCCAAGATGGAAAAAGTCAACATAATCACCAGAATTTTCCGTTGAAGTAAATAAAACACAAAAATATGTAGCAATTTTTTTTACTAATGTTATATTTTTTTTCACTTTTAATTATATGTTTACGGATCACTTTAACATACGTGACTTATTTTAATAATCTCTCTTAAATTATGTTTGTAAATTATTTTGTTTTGTTATCACTCTGATAATTTTAACTTATTCTAGGGTCTACAGATTTTATTTTTTGGAAATAACCCAATGATTTAATTTACACAAATAATTATAACAGGTTTTTGTTTCTTCTGAACAAAACTCTAAATTTTGTTTAACTTTACACACAACTTTAATATTTCTCAACTTATAACTCAACACGACGGCCTTTAATTTTTTGCGAGACTCTACGGTACTGATTCTTCTGCGAGGCTACTCAACTAACACTTTTATTCAACTCTACTGATTTTTTAGTCCCACTTAACTAATTTATCTAAAAAATCAACTCCACTTGATTAAACTCTACTCCTGATTAAAATTCAACTCAACTAGATCTTAATCTACTTTTTCTTTATATAGAAAAATATTATTTTTAAAACAATTCCAAATTATGAATTTTAATTTTTAACTAAAATTAACATAATAAAAAATATAAATTAAACAAAACATTTAACTTTTTAAGACAGTTAATACGGAAAACCATTTAAATTATTACACTATGCGACAGCCAAAATCTGCTGGGGTTCTGACTACCGGGAAAAGTTATATCGGTAAAAAAAGTTATACGTGTCCCGGCGTTTCGCTGGGTCACGTCTAGGAATCGAGATATATCGATTTGAAGTTAGCAAGCACCATATAGGAGAAATTGCCACGTTTGGGGTTCTTTGTTTAAAATACCTCGAGAACGACTAGTCCGATTTTGCTGAAACAAATTTAGAAATTAAGAATTACAATTCTATAAGAACTGAATCTAAAACATTATGGTGCAAATTATGAAAATTTCTTGCAATCCATACAATTTTCGACCGGTCTAGTTTCGAACCAATGAGAAAATTTTAAACTTTAAAAAAGTTTATCATTCTCATCAGGGCTAGCCGACTAGATAAACTACCAAAAAATGTCAACGTTAAATATGAACCAAAAATTAGGTTACAACTCTAGCGAAGTATAAAAACAAAAAATTTTTATGTAATTTATTATATTATTCTTGATGGGATATTTTCCATCGGGGTGATGTTATATCACAAATAATTTACTGAATTAATTGTTGATTATGTGTCAATAGATACAAGGGAAGACTAGTCATCTTCTTCTCACCGATATGAGTTTGGTATTCAATACTAGTATGTCTAGAGTATAACAAAACAGTGATCACCAGAGAAATTAATTGACTAAACCTGAATCTATTAAATACATGTTTATGTAAATTTTTTGTTTCTATACTTCACTAGAGTTGCAACCTAATTTTTGGTTTATATTAAACGTTGACATTTTTTGGTAGTTTATCTAGTCGGCTAGCCCTGATGAGAATGATAAACTTTTTTAAAGTTTAAAATTTTCTCATTGGTTCGAAACTAGACCGGTCGAAAATTGTATGGATTGCAAAAAATTTTCATAATTTGCACCATAATTTTTTAGATTTGTAATGGATAGCCTGGAAGAATGCTTGAACACAGTGTATTATAGTCTCTGATTCTTTAGTTGTCATTTGTGATTACCATAAGTAGCTCGTAATAGTTTCTCATTCATCCACCATCAATAGTCATATTTCTTATAGTCTCCGTAACCCATAGTTTTTTATTTTTCTTAAAATTTAACTAAATTTTCGTTAGCTGGACAGACACATTTGAAAAGAATTGTACTAATTGCACTAATTTTAAATTGTAATTAATTAAAAATTTTCACTACTTGTGGTGAACTTAAATTTTAATCGAAAATTATATGAATGTAAAATTTTCCTTAAATTTGATCTATATAAACATTAAAATTTAATTTTACAACCCGCTAAAATTGACTCACACTGCGTTTCCATCCGATTGATTTCTCTATACTATTTGAATTTGGATTCTCCATATATTAACCGCTATTAAACGACAAAGTTTTCAAACCTCATAACAGCTGTGCGTATTTGTCCAATCGTCAACATACAAAGAATTATTATCTTGCTTTTTTAGACATTCGATTATGCTTTGTATGAATATTTTACTTCAAACAATCTTTCCGTTATGGAACTGAACTTCACTGTACTGCTATTGTAGTTTTGTAATACCTAAACACCATAACGTCGATTGAACTTGCATTTGATTCATTTTAAATTCAATGCTTAATGTTATTAAGGTATCGGAAATGATTTGTGTCGCAAAATTATTTTGTGCAATATTACCAAATCATAAACAGTTTTGTGTAACCATAAAAGTTTCTAACAATTCTATGCTTGATGTAAATTAATTGTCTTACATCTAAAACCCTGTATTCGAGTTTTTTCGATATTGAAATTTTTGGCTATATAATGAGCCACTGTACTTTTTCATTCTCTTAGTCTAGAATTCTAATTGGATTATCTTCTGTGCTGTCAGTGTCGTGTTTGTGACTAAATGTAAATTATTATTTATTATATAAAAATACCAAAATTTGTGTTGGATAATCCAATTTATTTTCAAAATTAGAAAACTTAGTGTTACGTAAGTTAATTGCACGTAATATTAATAAAAAAAATAATTATGCGTTAAAACTATAGTGTTAAAATAGTATATTGTAAAGATACTAAACTTTTTGATGGTTAATCCAATTTATTTTCAAGATTAGTAGATTTAATTGATACGTAGGTTAATTGCACGTAATATTAATTAGAAAAATTTTTGCGGTAGAATTATAGTGTTAATATAAGAAAACAGAACCATCAAAAGTCAAAACTGAGTTCAATTAAGTGTTAATGCTTAGCTAAATACAAAATAAATTTTTATTGTTAAATTGAACAAAAAATTAGAAAAAAATTATTTCTTTGTTTGTTACTATATCTGGAAATCATAGCACAATTTTTAACCTGTGAGCGTCCTTGAGAATGAATGGATGAAGTTCAACTAGTCCTACAGCTCAAACTAGTGGTCGTCCTTAGACGAGGTTAAATAGAAACAGGTTTGAATATGGTATGAAATCTCAATTAAAGCAGGTTCTTTTTTTTCGGAAATTTATGTTGATAAAAGTTGAATCCATATTGGTGCTATTTCGTTTTGTGTGTTTAGTCTCTAAAAATGAAAGCAAGTTGAGAAAAAATATCTACAATCAACGGAATGATTTCGTTCTGCATCTTATCTGATGTTATTGTTGAACCGCTGTCTATGGTTGCGTGTAAATAGTTTTTTTTATTAATACAATCGCTCATCATTCATCTGCCGTCACTATATGCAACAATAAATTTTATATGCCAACTATTCTACATTCATCTGCCGCTGCATGGAATAATAGTTTTTTTTATTATTAATATAATCGCTCATCATTCATCCGCCGTCACTGTATGCAACAATAAATTTTATATGCCAACCATTCTACATTCATCTGCTGCTGCATGGAATAATAGTTTTTTTTATTATTAATACAATCGCTCATCATTCATCCGCCGTCCCCGTATGCAACAATAAATTCTATATACCTGCCGCTGCATGGAATAATAGTTCTTTTTAATAATACAATTCGATTCACCGTTTCTACTCATCATTTTATTCAACGTTTATAAGTACCAAATTATTCAACGCTGATGATTGCAAGTTTATTTAACGTTTCTACTTATCATTTTATTCAACGTTTATAAGTACAAAATTATTCAACGCTGATGATTGCAAGTTTATTTAACGTTTCTACTTATCATTTTATTCAACGTTTATAAGTATTCAACGCTGATGATTGCAAGTTTATTTAACGTTTCTACTTATCATTTTACTCAACGTTTATAAGTACAAAATTATTCAACGCCGATGATTGCAAGTTTACTCAACGTTTCTGAGTATAATTTTATACAACGTTTATAATTACAACCTTATTCAACAATTTTTATATACATATATCTCCGCCGAGTTTCCAACGTGACCAACGGTAATTGCAAACTTATTCAACGTATATGATTACAAATTGCGACCATCTATTTTCAACGTAATCAATGCGGCAGTGCTGATGGAGGGCTGAATTAAATCTGATTGGAGGCCAGGAGGATATAACCATGAGTGAGTGTAATTGATTGTTTTTTTTTTGTCATTCTTTTGGTATAGGGGTGTGAATGTGTGTGTGTGTGTGGGCGTAGGTGAGTGAATGAGGGGTTGAACGTGCCGACCGTGGTTCTTTCGTAGAAGGGGGTCGCCAGAGTCTCATTTTCGCACTTGTATTTGTTTCCATTTCTGATCTATTTTGAAAATTGCGTACATTTATGCATTTGTGCTGAAGCAGCAGGTTTATAATATCTCCTACTCACGATGATTGAGACTAAGTCGAACGGCAATACAATAAATCTAGGTACGCATCCTGCTAAGCCCCTCCCATTATCATCTTGAGAGGCACTTCGTTAGAGATTCAGTTCTTATATTATTCTTGATGGGATATTTTCCATCGGGGCTATGTTATGTCACAAATAATTTACTGAATTAATTGCTAATTGCTAAAAATAAAAAATTAAAATTAAATAAATAAAAAATATAAAAAAAATAAAATAAATAAATAAATGAAATAAAAATAAAAAAGTAAAAAACAAAATAATAAAAATAATAAAATAAAATATAATAAAAATATAAAAAAATAAAATAAAAAAAATTTAGTATATAAATAAAATAAACAATAAATAAATAACGTATAAATAATAAAAAAATAATAAATAAATAATAAATAAACAATAAAAAATAATAATAACAAATAATGAATAATAAATAATAATAATAAATAATAATAATAAATGTTAATTGTAATAACTAATAATAAATAATAATAATAATAAACAATAATAATAATAATAATAATAATAAAAATAAATAATAATAATAATAAAATAAAATATAATAAACATATAAAAAAATAAAATAGAATTAGACTACAAATAATAAAATAAAATAAATAAATAAAATAAATAAATAAATTTAAAATAAAATAAAAAATAGAAAATAATAAATAAAAAAGTAAAAAAAATAAAATTAATACACAAAGACACATAGACACATGTCCAAATACATTTAAAACAATAAATTTTGGAGTTTATTCCAGCAAAAATATTAAAAACAAAATTTCTATGAAAAATCAATATTGTTGTGAAAATGAGATACCTTTACTTAATTGTGAATAAAAGCGAAATGCGTTCATCGATTTTCATGATCCATGTCTCGTTTTGTGCACAGATTATGTGAATTTACGTCAAAGTAATAAGACTTGACACTTTTTCCCGTTTTGAATTTTTCATGATTTTTTAAAATACAATTTTTTTATTTTTTAGGCAAAAAATTATTTTTTGCTTAATAAATTTATTTATAACTGTTGATTATGTAAAGAAATAGTGAAAAGTAGATTATAGAAATTGTAATTCTTAGTGTTTATATATCTGTTTCAGTAAAATCAGCCTAGTCGTTCTTGAGTTATGTCCCCAAAACGTGACTATTTCCCGTATATGATATATACTAAATTCAACTCGATATATCTCGATTCCTAGATGAAACCCCGGGACACGTATAACTTTTTTTTTACCGATATAACTTTTCCCGGTAGTCAAAACCTCAGTGGTTCACTGACCCCTACCATTTGTCACACAGTGATTATTTAACTTGAAACGCAGTTTTTTGTCATGGTTAATAATTTTAGTTTATGTTTGTTTTAGTTTTTGGTTTATTACATCAAGTTTATGATTTGGCTTAGGAAAGATACAATTTATGAATTGTAACGGGACATTATGTGAATTTGGCCCGTTACAGTGTGGTGTGTTTTTAACATATGGGGTACCAGAGAATTTCTACATAGCGACAATGGTAAATAGTGGCTGAGTAAATTGAATTTTGTTATTCAACATGTTAGAACTAGAGTCTACAGTTCTCAGAGAAACGCTTCAGAAATAGTGAAAAGATTGGTCCTCGCTCCCGTTCGAGCGCATTGGAAGGGTCAACATATGAGATTCTCATCTGTAGAAGATAGTTTATGCTTTGCCTGGTTCGCTTTGCCTGGTTCTACTCTCCATATTACTTGTTGTTTGAACAACATCCAATCTCAGATGGGAAAACATATCAGTTTTTAAAATCCTATCACTTTCTCGATAAGACTGTTAACGAAGGGCTAGACTGTTCGGATCTTTCACGTTCGGGCTGACCGTTCGGCCATACTCAGAACTCGAGTTCAGGCAATCGTCTTAAATCTGTATTGGAGAAATCACAACATCAGTATAATCTGTGAACTCGGGTCATGACATTTTTACCTTATTAGTGTGTCTTTGTGCGGTACATAACTTGTGTGAAGCTGCTAATATATTCCCCGCAAAACTAACGCTGGAATTTAAACCAGCAACAAAATAATCCGGGATTAGCAACGCCTATTTGAATGTCAAAAATCCGACATTCAAATAGGCGTTACCAGTTCTTAGTCGATTCCTGATCCCAGTTAATCAGGATATTTAAGCTGATTTAGTGTTCTCTAGATAATTTTCCATGTTGTTGTTCTCTCTCAGTTGAATTTCATGTAATAAATATTTTACCTCATTATTTGTATTTATAAATTAAAAATTGATAACACTTGTTATTATTTCGTAAATATTTATTTATATTTATAATATTTATTTATATTTGCGAAATAATAACAAGTGTTATTAATTTTTAATTTATATTGAAATATTTCGCCAAGTGCCGGCAGTCGACACAATTGCATTTATTTGTATTTAATTCAGTTGGTTGTAACGACACATTTTTGCTTTAAAAAAAAAGTCATTTCTAAACCAACCCTTGCCTGCTTTTAACGAAGAAAAAAAATTAACGAAGAAAGAAAGATTCTCTCTAGAACGTTAAAAACCAAAATTTACAATTAATTTGACGATGAATAAAATCGTTTACGGTCTAAGCACTAATTTAAAAAAAAATTAGATTTTCATATAAAATTTTCCAGATATGGTGGAATAGTTTTCAGACCATTTTTTAGGAAGGTCGGTAATAGTATATAACCTCCTGGAAATTTAAACTGTCTGAAAATTTTTGTTTTGTTTTTGAGATCATCAGTGTTAAGCACAAGAGGTAGATCTGTTAACATGTGTCCAGCGGGACACTACAATTGGTAGTGTAGGTACTGATATTCTGTGTTCTTTGTTTTAGAAATTCAGAGGCAGTTTGTACTCCAGTAAGATGTTTGTCTTATTTGCTCTGTTAAAGATTTAATGCGATGTTAATTATGGAATTTAGGTGTGTACATTTATTTAAACTTTCTGCAAAAATTCTACCATAAAATCGATCTTCATTGTTTAGTTGACTTTGTTACTTAAGCTTAAGTGTGAAACGAACCCAATCGGTCCTCTCTTGAATTTATGAAGTAGAGAATACTCTCCAGTTGGTGTTTTATGTTTAAGTATATGTATACATAATTGGACATTCAAATTTTGTGCTTTTCAGAAGAGCAACAATATATCGCAATCTAATAAAATTATTCATTTTCTCATTACTCATTCAACATTTTCCTTGAAGCTTAAAAATTTCTCACATTCTTAAGGGATCAAAAAACTGCAGTAACATACGATAATTACACAAAAGCTCGTAAATCCATATCACAGACAATAACAGTTTGTTATTCTTCTCAAAATTTATTCTGATAATTGTGGTATCATGATGGTGAAACGAAGTTTTTCGTTAATTGTTGTAACAGCCATGTTTAAATTTTTATTCATTAGTAATATAGTAATCTAAATAAATAAAATTTTATTTTATTTTCTGCTTACTAACAAAACAAAATTTTTCAGTAATTCATCTCTATGGGATTCGAGGATTTTATTTGTACGAATCTCTAAAATAATGCAAATATGTAAACAAAATTTGGAAATAAATATTTGAAATAAAAATTAAAATTAATTAAATTCGTTGTTGAATTTGAACTTTGGTCATTATTTGTACCTATGAGTGAAAGTTTAATAAAGTTTTAATCGAATACAAAAATATAAATGGAGCCAAATTGAATTCAAACAGTGTTTTCTATTTTTAGGTGAGTCTTCCTATCTACTAACAGTTACTTGTGGTAAGGTTTTAAAAATACTATCAAAATCATAAATTTGCAACCAAAAACCATCAGATAAATCTAACTAACGATAAAATTTTACCGCTTATTTCCCATTAATTTTTAATGAATTTGTTATTTAGTTTGTGGCTTTGAATATCGATCATATTAATTTAAAAATTGATAAATAACAACATATTATTTTTAATTACATTTTATTAATATATATTTGGATTTCATGGCAAATAAAAGTTTCAAATTTATTTGCCTCAGCAACATTTTGGCTAATTTTTGGTTGAGTTTCTTGTAAATGCTGGTTTATTACCGTATAATTTGCCCACATTGAGTTGTTGAAATTATTCACTTGAAAGACTCGTAAACGGTCTAGGAAATATTATTTTAACCCATATTCACTCGAGTATCAAAATGGTTATTATTCTACATTGAGCAAACAAAACATTTAATGTTATTGAAAAATTATGCAAATGGGTTTTTTAATTTTCGTAATAAATTCAACAAATAAAAATTTTCTGCTATTATTTATATTTGCATAAGACCATAATCTATAATTTTCTGTAAAACATAACCTATTTGTGCTGGGGAGAAAATTTATTTTTATTGTTTTTAGTTTTATTCAACCATGGAAATACATATAACGGTTGCCCAATCAAAATATTTATTTGTCTATAGTTTTCAAATACAACTTTCTGGTTACGAAAAATTCAAAACAAACTTGGTACAAGTGGCAAAATAGAGGTTGTATTTAGTTTAAAAAATAAATAAAATGTGAACGTTTGAATTTAGAAATATTTCTGAAAATTTTACTGGTGGTGGTTAGTCACAAGGAACAATAATTTTTATTATAAAAGTTTCACTATAACAACTTTTATTTACATGTTATCAAGCGTCCATCAGTTCAGCATTATATGTGTTTTACTGAAATTATACACTATTTACAAGAAAACAACATCCAATTGTATCTTCTGTACACATGTTTGCTGTAAATCTCGCCTCAATTTAATGCTGCCGAACGTGTAAGCCATATTTAATTTTTGATTAACATGCGAAGTTGGAGAAATATTTTATTACTTCATGAGATTTATTTCATAATTTTTGTTCCCCAAGTACCACTTTCCTTTCAGTTTTGATAGTGAAATCAATGCACTGATATGAGTTACTAGGTTGTACTGAAAATTCTCAAAATATTTTCGCTATTGAAAAATATTTTATTAATGTTGCTAAGTTGCGGATGAATTTAATAAAACGATCCCATTTACAAATCTGTTGCATCAGACACGCCCTGAGGAGTTGTACCTAATGTACTGGCTGTAGAGTAGTATTTCAGAATCTTTAAAGAGTCTATTTCAAATCTTTCCATATAAACCGTACATTAGCGATAAGCAAACCTTCCCTCCTTTGCTATTTTTTTTGTTACCCAAAAACAACAACAGGTCGGTTCAAAAGTGAAAACAACAACAGTTTTATAATGAAAAGCTATGAATTGAAAACGAGTTTTTACATGATCAACTTCTTTCAAATCCAATCAAATCAGTTTAAATCTTTAAGCTGTGTATTAAGTGATTTGAATATTATAACACAATAAATTCGTTAAAGAAAATTTAAATAAAATTTTAATAAAAAAATCCAGGAAAAGCTTAAACTAAATCGATTTTTGTCTATTGTATACGACTTCCGTTTCCCATAAATTTCCATTGGTATTTTGATTTTACTTTGTATTACTCCTTGTGCTTTTAAATCTAAATCGTGACTTTGCAATCATTAACATTATTCGGTATTTAATGAAAATCTGATTTAAAAAAAAAACAACATGAAAATGGAAAATGGGGATAAAGAAAAATGAAAAAGAAAAATTAATGCTTTAGTGATTTAGATCATACGTTTCTTTACGTTTCGTTGAACATCATTGGTTGTTTTGCTATTGAAAAACAAATTTCTTTTTGTTGTTTTTGTTGTTTTTGAAAATTTTTTGGGAAATATTTCCACTTGATTTTACGCAGACTTAATTAGATTATTATGAAAATATATAAATTATATTTGAAAGTTAAAGAAAATAGAAATTTAAGAAGCAATTAAGGAAAATCAATAAACCTGTTACTTTTTCACAAAAATTTTAATATTAATTTTAAATCAAAATTAAAATTAATATTTAAAATAATGTGATGATTTACTTGTTTTTGTATACATTAATTCTTTAACATAAAAGAATTAAAAATTAGTTATAAAATCACATCATATTTAATCAATGCATTAATTAAAAAATGTTGGCTGTAATAAATACAACAAACAACAGAGCAAGAATTCAAATAATATTTATCGATATTAATAAATTTTAACACAATATAAATCAAATATAAATACGTAGGTAATTAAATTTTTGGAGATTTGTAAATATTAACAGAAAATCAATGAGATTTTAAAATTAAAATTCATTTTTATTTGTTGAGTAAAATGAATGTATATAACAAGTGATTATTCACGTTCAAAATGTGCGCATGAAGGGATAATTTTTAATGATTTGTATTTTTACTTTTTGATCTACTGTTGTGAAAAACCTAGATAATCTACCATTGATTCAAGTCGTTTCCAGTTAGCTTGCGATGTTTTTCTTGTCTGTAATACAACAGACATACTCATATTAGCTCAATGATTGCAAATCCTGAATTATTGTAGTGGGCACATCTGCCTCATTCAGTACTTATTTGTTTAAAATCGATTGAGTTAAAAGTTTCGATTGAATCGTAAAAAGATCTGGGCTAATACATCCTAAAAATCTATAATTTCAAACGAAAACGAAGCTTGGATACGCTTTAGAAGGGACATCGATGTCAATACTTGGATTTTTTGAGTGATACTAGAGCTTCGACCGAATAAGTATCACACAACTGAAGAAAACCGAAGATTTGTCGTTCTTCTGCTATTCATTCAGAGTTTGATTAATCTTTTCTGCTATTTTTTACTGTTGTTAAAAAAAATTCTAATATCTTACAACTCTAAAAAATCCAAAAGTCCACAAACGTTTATCACATCTTCGACAACTAATTACGTTTTTCAAAATTCTCAAAAATTGATATCAATTTTTCTACAGATAGAAATCCGAAAATATCGCATAAAATAAATAAAATATTTACCAATTGCGTGCATTAATCACAATATTCAGCCAGCAAATAATTTTCAGTCTAAATAAAAGCATTTATCTCATCATCGACAAATCCTCGAAAATTAATTTATTTGCCTAACGTTCTCAAATTTTTCTCTTAATTTCTCTACACAAAAACAAATCTGAAAACTCCCATGAAATACATTGAACCTTTTCCAATTCGGAATCGCATGGAGGGATCAGTTTTTATGATCCACGGGTGTGACAACCCCGCGTACTCCAGTCCCTGCTATTGGCATATAAGTTAACGTGAGATATCACATACCACTGGCAATAGCAGTGAGATATCACTAGCCAGGGTGATATCTTAGGGGTGCTGGCGGATGAACTGTATTCAGTCAACGGTAGCACTCTCAATCTTAGCTAATGAATATTCCTTGATGCTGGAACGCTGTAGCTTGCTCGATGAAACGAGCCTTCATATAACTACATATCTGAGCTTTAATCATTGAAAAATATACTGCGTCCCATAATCAGGGATTATGCCATTGGCTGGACTATTGGCAAACCAATTTTAGTTTTGTTCCTGCAAATTTTTAAAACAAATTTGCTTTTTATCTCTTATTTTATTTTTATTTTCCCTATCCTATCACAAAATATTGGCCTATGTCATATTTTATACGTGATAGGATTTATGGTTTAGTTATCCATTATTTAACAAAAAAATATTAAAAAAAAACAAAAAGAAACAGATTTGCGTCCATTAACATCCTTAGAACGCATGTTGTTGTGGGACCTTGGTCTTAAAAGGTTTTTATATGTTGTTGTGACACATATTGTAATGCCTACTACACATCACATTTTATTTAAAAAAAAAAAAAAAAATTACGTATATAAACCAAAATTTCCAGCTAGCAAACCAATCTGGGACGACAAGTGTTTATTCCCTCACCGTAAAATCCTTAAAAATTGACTAGTTTCCCCGATGTTCACAAAATATTCGACAAAATGTAATAATTCCAAATTTGTCAAACCTTTATCCCTATTTCTTCATGCATAAAAAATCATGCGGAAAAACACATAAAGTACGTTGAATTTTTTTCCATTCTCGTGAATTAATCACATATTCCGGCCAGCAAACAATTTTCTGTCTATAAGCGTCTGCTCCGTCATCGAAATTTCCTCTAAACCAAACCAAAACTTCCGATCAGCAAATCAATTTTAGGCTACAAACGTCTAAGACTGGCCACGTTTAGAAAACATGGCTGGCACGGCACATCTTTTGAATTTTATGCCAAAATTCGTCAAAATTTTACGTTAAATTGATCTGATTAAAATCTAAATACAAAATATATTTTTTAAAATACTAGTATACTGTATATAAAGTGTGAACACGTTTTTCAAACTCGCTACGCTTATGCTGCAACCACTTTTGGAAAAGCAGTTCACGCTAATTACACACAACAGTTTTTGTAACAAATGCACAAAATGTTATTAATTTATTTTTTTTTTTTTTTTATTCAATGTTAGGCATGTTTAGTGTTAACCAATGTAGATCAACGTCTCTGAATATCCGAAGATACCATGCTAACTACGGAACTAGGGGCTCGAAAGTATTATTCAAATTTCTTTGAGGAATTTATTAACGTTAATCTTAAAGTTTTGAGGATTAAAATTATCAGGAAAGACCCACGCCGGTAAGGCATTCCAGAGATGAGCAACTCTGTTAAAAAATCGCGTTGAAAAGCGACAGTTCTACACCTTGTCACTTGAACCGTAAAAGGATGGGCTGCTATTGATGCTCTGGTGTAACGTGCGAAGTTTGCTGGTTCAGGCAAAATCGATTTGATCTCCGCAGACGTCCGTTCGTCCATAATATACTTGTAAAAGACCGTCAAATCAGCGACGTCTCTTCTATGTTGCAAGGAATCAAGATCGTTAGTAAGAGTTGAGTTGCCGATCAATTTAACAGCTCTCCGCTGTATAGAATCAAGACATTTCAAGGTACTTATGTAGGCTTCACCCCATATGTGAGAACAATACTCCATGCAGGGACGAATAAATGATTTATATATTAAAAGAAGCTGCTCGCTATTAAAAACCTTACGACAACGACCCAAGAATCCTAATTTTTGAACAGCGTTCTTAGCTAGGTTAAAAATATGAGAATTCCATTTCATATTATTTTCAATCTCAACTCCTAGAAGTCTAACAGATTCTTTCTCTTCAAGATCATTTGAATCAAACTTTAATAAAAACGGATTAGGTGTTGATAATCTAGAAAAATGACAAACTTGAGTTTTACTTGTGTTGAATTCAACACTGTTAGCAACTCCCCAATCTAAGATGGTTTTTAAATCAATATTTAATGACTCTATCAAGTTTGATCTAGCGACATTAAGATTTGATGGTGCATACAAATTTGGCATTTCATGTGAGGCATGAAGTGTGCTATCATCAGCAAAACTATGGATGGGATTAACTGTTGCATCTAGCAAGTCATTAATATAGAGAAGAAAAAGAGTAGGTGATAAAGCGGAACCTTGAGGAACACCAGCATTAGTTGAAAAGATATTCGATGAAACACCATCAACATTGACCCGAAATTTGCGCTCGGAAATAAAGCTTTGTAACCAAGAAATAAGTTGTTCATCTAAGCCGTAGCATCTCAATTTGCAAATAAGATTATTGTGCCATACTTTATCAAATGCTTTGGTAATATCAAGAGCAACGCCAAAAGTCTCACCATGGTTTTCAAGCGACTTGTTCCAGATATGCGTGACATAAGAAAGTAAATCTCCCGGCGCTCTTCCTTTACGGAATCCGTATTGTCTTTCTTTAAGTAATTTTGACGACTCTAAGAAGCTCATAATATTAAAATTAACATATTTCTCAAATACTTTAGAAACAACCAACAACAAAATTGATATAGGTCTATAGTTTCTTGGATCCGTTTTAGCACCTTTCTTTGGAACTGGTTGTACACTAGCCATTTTCCATATATCAGGAAAAATTCCTTTCTTATATGACAGATAGAAAATTTTAGTTAGGATTGGTGCTAACTCCTTAGCAAAAGTTTTAAGGATAATTGGAGGAATGCTATCAGGTCCAGATGCCTTATTAGTATTGATTTGTAAGAGCATTTTCCGAATGACATTTTTACGAAAAATTATCCGCCCCATTTTGTTAGAAACTCTAGGAATTGGTATAGGCAGGAAATTGGGTTCTACTAATGTAGAATTTAACGAGAAACAGTTACCCAATAAATTAGCCTTTTCCTTTGGGTCAATAACAGGTATATCCCTATCAATAAGAGGAGGTATAGAAGACTTACAAAAATTTCCTTGAACAGCCTTGGCGGCCTTATAAAAATTTCGTGAACCAGTAGGGTGCTCAGCAAATTTATTAGCTTTTTTCCTAATAAATAGAAGTTTCTCTGCATCTATTAATTTTCTACATGAATTTCTTTCTATTCGGTATAATCTAAGGTTTTCATCCGATTTGTTTTGAATAAACTTTTGAAAAGCCTTTTTTTTAATTTTTATTGCTTTTTTACATTTACTTGAAAAACATCGATCAACCTTCGGAACAATCAAACTATTTGAAACAAACCTACGCATACCCATTATTAAAATGTTTGAAAAATTAGAAGCAACAATGTTTGGATCTTGGCTGGAAAGACAATTGCGTTTCCAGGGAAACCATTTAAAAAAATCTCTAAGTTCCTGCCAATTTGCAGCTTTATAATCCCAAACAAGACGAGGACTAGTTTTAAACTGTTCAGGTACTTGTATATTTAAATGTGTGGAGATCAAATTATGATCAGATCCACCCAAAGGCTCTGATACTTTAAATTGAACCAACGAAGGATCATTTATCAAAAACAAATCGAGCAAGTTACTGCTTTGGCCAAGAATGTCAGGAACTCTGGTAGGCTGATCTATTATCTGAGTGAATTTATGATAAAGAGCAAAAAGTTCAGCTTCTTTACCTAATTCATCAGTTTTAGAGCTATGTGTAAGCCATTCTTTATTATGAACATTGAAATCACCAAGAACTATAATTTTAGAGTTAGGATATACAGTCAACCTATCTATCTTTTCAGAAAGGTCATGAAATAAATTTATGTTCTCCGGTGAGTTTGGCGAGCGATACAATCCAAAGACAAACAGAGTTTGATTAGAGCAGGTAATCTTAAGGGAAACCATATTATGAAATTTTGAATTCAAAATATATAAAATGTATATTGTAATAACATATTTAACATAACATATTTAACAATTTTATAAACAAATTAAAAAAATTTTTAAGGCGCACCATCTTCATTTTCAACTAAGTACTCCGAATAAAACTATCGTACAAATGTTTTCATGAAGATGGTGTGCTTAAACTTTAATTAAGATTACCATATTTTTATAATTTTTATGCTGTGTAACATTTACTTTTCTTTTAGATAACTTTGATTTAATAACTAACCCTAGGGCCACGAACCATAAAATCGGCTTTGCTACTACCAAAATATTGGCACAGAATCATTTGGAGTTGAGTTGTAGATAAATTTCTGGTCATAAAACCTCGCCTGCCAGTGACTTGAATACGTGGATGAAAAAATAAAATCATTATGACTAGAGGTAACTCTGGTAATAATATAAACTCCATCTTAAGAAACCAAGTTTACCATGAAACGTTAGTCTACAATGTATCCAATATTTAACAGAAATTCGAAAATTGTAAGCGTACAAGAAATAAAATATTTAGCACTTATGTTAGACAGTTAGAGCCTGATGGAGTAAATGGTTGGAAACAGTGGTAACTATGGTAACTAAGGCCACCAGAGCATTGTGATATACAAAAAAAACTTTCAAAGTAGTTGAATATTGTAAAATAGCGATAGAGGAATAGCACCTTGGAACCGAATTTTTTTTTGTGAACTTAGCGATTAACTGAAATGTCGTAGGAAAACCTTCCTTCCGGGAAAACTCAAGAATACTGACAGGTGTTCTCATAGGACACTGCAGGTTAAGAAAACACCTAGAGAATAAAAAAGTGGGGAAGACGGATGGATGCAGATTCTATTAATTAGTAGAAGACGTCCCAGCTTATCTTCTCAAATAATCTTAATCAATGAATTATAAGAGTAGACATCTGTGACCGTATTGGTGGGAATAAGCTGCATTCATTGAACCCTATTTGTACCCAAAAGTGAATTAAAGAATACACATACACATAAATTAAACTTTTATTTTGAAAATAACGAATCATTTGTTCTGAAAAATATAATGTGATCAATATTAGATAAATCTTTTCCTCTTTAACTATAATTTCCTAGTCCAATGGCGAGAATGTGTATATTGACACATAATCAACAATTCAGTAAATTATGCCCTGATGAGAATAATAAACTTTTTTAAAGCTTAAAATTTTCTTATTCGTTCGAAACTAGATCGGTCGAAAATTGTATGGATTGCAAAAAATTTCATAATTATTAATTTACTCCATAATTTTTTAAAATCAGTTCTTATATTCATGATGGGAGATTTTCCATCGAAGTGATGTTATATCACAACTAATTTACTAAATTAATTGTTGATTATGTGTCAATAGATACAATTGAAGACTAGTCATCTACTTCTTGCCGATACAAGCTTGTTATTCAATACTAGCAATGCTAGAGTATAACAACAACAGTGATCACAAGCGAAACTAATTGACTAAACCTGAATCTATTAAATTTATGTTAATTTATACTTCGCTAGAAATGTAGACTAATTTTTGGTTTATAAACGTTGACATTTTTTGGCAGTTTATCTAGTCAGCTAGCCCTGATGAGAATGATAAAATTTTTTAAAGTTTAAAATTTTCTTATTGGATCGAAGCTAGATCGGTCGAAAATTGTATGGATTGCAAAAAATTTCATAAAATATAATCAAATTTCAATTTATTCTCATAACAAAAAATATGAAGGGGATGAAATCTCAAGGCTCTGAGATATCAAGAGTTCGGTCTGGGATAAGAATTTTGATATAATTTTCGGCAAAACACTTTTATGAGAACATTTTTTTTTAGTTTTGGGCAGCGATGTGTATCAAATATAAAACTCTTTGTTAAAGTCCATGTATTTTTTATCTCTGTTTAGATATTTATTATAAAACTAACACGAAAGATCAATAAGTGGCCGGAAAATTATAATAGATCATAAATCAACATAATTTAGTGAAAAGATGATTCAATCAGCAAACTACTCAAAAATCTCACCATTTAGCGTTTCGAGAAAATATTGCAAAATCAAAAATTCACATTTCTTTCAAAATTCCAAAAATATTGTAAAAATTCAATAAAATCAAAAAATTTAAACTTTTTTCAAAATTCTTAAATTATTCCAAAAATTCTTAAAAAATCAATAATTGAAACTTTTTTCAAAATTCTAAAAATATTAAATAATTCAAAATACACAAATTCAAACTTTTTCCAAAATTCTAAAAATATTGCAAAAATTATTACAAAATCAAAAATTCAAACTTTTTTCAAAATTCCAAAAATATTCAAAAACTATAACAGATTCAAAAATTCAAAAGTTCAATTACATTTCATACAAATAATTAATTTTTTTTTTCCAAAAAATTGGCTAAAAAAATAAATGAAAATCTTTTTTTTGACACACTTGACAATATTTTTTTGACAAACTTATAATGCAATAAAATTCTCAATAATAATAATTTCATGTTCAATTACATTTAATTTCATACAAATAACTAATTTTATTTGTACCAAAAAAATAAATGAAAATCATTCTTGTGATACACTTGACAATATTTTTTTGTCAAACTTACAATGCCATAATTCTCAATAATAATAATAAAATTTCATGTCAAACAAATAATCAATTTTTTTACCCCAAAAATTGAAAATTGGGTAAAAAAAAAATAAATAAAAATCTTTCTTTCGACACACTTGACAACATTGACATTGACTCAATTACTTTATCAATTTATAGCATCCAAGAAAAGAACATTAAACCACCCGAACGTAATTTGTCTTTCGTAATGGCCATGCCTCCAATCACCAATTAGTAAGAGTAACAAAAACGATTAAACAAAAGCTCCAAAATAAACAATCAATTGGAATAATTCCATTAGATATACAGAAAGCCTTCGATAGTGTTTGGCACAATGGTCTTCTCCATAAATTATATCTTTTATAAACTTCAATACATCTCATTAAAAAAATTCAAAGTTTTCTGCAGAACAGACGTTTTAACGTAACAATAAACGGTGTTAAATCCAAAACTTTTACTATTCCATCCGGTACACCACAAGGGGCAGTACTTAGTCCTCTGCTTTAGAATATCTATACTTCCGATTTTTCTCGTAATATAAAATATGAATACTTGTTTTTTGCTGACGACACAGCTATTTGCACATCCTCTAAATGCCAAGACACGATCACAAATTCCATCAAAACTGCCATTTCTGAGACCTACAATTATTTCAACCGATGGAAAATAAAAGTAAATATTGAAAAATACCAATCCATTTGCTTTACACGGCAAATCTTCCCACTAACGAGATAAAAATTGAAACTCAAATTATTCCCTGGTCAGAAAACGTATGATATCTAGGAGCAACGTTGGATACAAAACTAAACTTTTCTAACCATATTTCCTAACGAATTTGAAAAATAGACAATAAATAGAACATTCAAATGATCTATAAAAATCAAGCTGATTTTATTCAAATCGGCAATTGTACCTTAACTTGTATATGGCATTCCAGATTGGGAAAGCTGTGCTATAGTCCATAAACAAAGATTACAAAGAGCGCAAAAGAAAATATTGAAGATGATATACAACAAACCGTGGCATTACTCCACCTATCATCTCCACAAAATAGACAATATCGATTTAATAGAAGGCCTTGTTCTTAAACGCAAGAACAATTTCTACCAATACATCCAAATTTAAATAACTTAGCATTAAACCAGTTGAACCAACCTTAGTCATTCATCAATAAAATAATCATAACAAGTAGATTAAAGTAGTTTTAGTTAGTTGTAGTTTTAGTTGTAAATATTAGGTTAAGAAAATTAAGGAAAATAACAAAAACCTTTCTAGAATTTAGGTTTTTGTTATTTTCCTTAAATTTACCAATAATAAATTCAAATCAAATAATTACACTAGTTTACAAGAAAAATCTTTTTAAATAAAACCCAACTTTTCTTATAGATTTTGACCTGCTGAACACGATTTCCTTTTTTTAGGGTAGCTCTTTTGTTTTGGATATATTCAGGTTATTTCAGTTTTTGGATCGCATATTTTACAAACAAACAAATTTAATATATTAATGAAACCATAGCAAAGATACGAACAAACATTTTGAGCTATTTTTTGTTAAAGTCCATGAAGGATTCTGGAAGTTACACTCGAAAAAAGTTGAAAAAAAATCAAAAATTTATGTTTTTTTTTTAATTTTTAACATTCAACTGCATGAATTTTGAGCAAACAATGATTGTAATTTTTTTTAATTTCTTGAAGTGGAGCCTATAGTTAATTCAATTTCCTTTTTTTTAAGTTAAAAAACAAGAAAACTGGTGCAGGTTGCACCAAGTTATTCAGGTTTTCCCAAAATTATTCAAAACTCAACATTTGGAAAAAATTTTTGGCTTCCAAATGTTGAGGAAACGGTTGAATCAAATGTTGAGGATGTTGAACCAAGAAATTGGGTTCTCGTGAATATCTCAAAAACAAGAGCTATCCTGAAATAATGAATATATTATTCGTGTTCAGCAAGTTCAAATCCACAAGAAAAGTTTGGTTTTAGTCAGGGAGACAAAAAAAGTTCTAAATTTGTAAAATAGTGTAATAGTATAGTATATACTATAGTATATACTATATTGAACTCCTAAATTTTATATCAAATCATGTTTCTCAGAATTAAAATAAATAAAGTAAAGTACAAGTTAAAAAAAAAATAGTAACACTTGCAAAAGCATAATTTTATAACTCATAATTTTTTATAAGTTATAAATAGTACATTATATAAAAAGGTTGAGAAGTGAGCTATTATTGACTGAGAACGCTACGCGCCTCAGGATATAATGTTTGAGGTAGTGATGCACCTGCTTGTACTGCACACATGATGGAAGGATGTATTGAATTTTTCGCATAATAGAAGTCAAAATTTGTTCGGTGATGAAATGAATGTAGCTGATCAGTTGAATGTAGCTGTTCAGTAGTATTGCATAGAGTCTAGATATTTCATTGTTGACTGACAAACACCTCCTCAAAAATGACCTCAATATTCCATACATGAGCAAATCCTTAACAGAATGTTGCTACAGCCGTAATAAACGATAACATTTGGTTTTGGTTGGATTGTAACTCACGAAATTGTAAGTCTCCATTCTATTAAACGTTGTAGGTCTTCATTGATAGAATTGATTAAAAAATTTCAATCATTAGTGACTGTAAAACGAGATCGAAGGCTAAGTAAATGCTTGAACGTCGTGCTATGTTCTGTCATCGGTAAACTTGTGGATTCCAGTGTGGTGTAAAAATGTTGGATAATACCATATAAATTAGCATGAAGTTAAGGAACTGTAAAAAAACTATGAATTGATGAGACAGTAAGATCATCTATGCCATAAGATTTTAATTTAGCTATAAAATATTTGTTAATTTTGAAAATTTATCGCACGAGAATAAGTAAAATTTTGCCTCATCCGGAGAGTTTGTGGTCAAACCCAGAAAAAACTACGCCTACAACTTGGAAACTACAGGTCAAACTCGGCGAAGTGGTCCCTAGTTAAAAACCAGCTTAAAGCTTTTCAATTAAAGTATGGAATTTGTTTTATTATACTAAAATTTTTGAAATTCATTAAAATTTAATTCATTTAAAAAATTTATTCTATAAATTTTAATGTAAACAAATACATATTCTTATTGTTTTGAACTTTTGACCCTTTGAAGTAATTAAATTGCTAACAGTTTACAGAATTCTCGGTTGTTTGTAAATGAAGATTTAATTAAATACCCGGACCGAGTGCCCGGCTGGGTATTATGAAAAATATGCCGGGTAACCAATACTCGGCTTTTTGTATTTTTAGGACCCGATGCATCACTAGTTCGAGGTCTATATTTTTCTTCTCAACTGATTTTTTTAACTACTAACACTAACTTTCATATTTGATTTGAATAGATATAAATATTAGTCATTTTCCATTTCATTTTTTAAATATCTTAGAATATCAAGTAGCCTGGAAGTTTAGTTGCATACTAAGAAAATGAAACAAGGGAATTCAATTATTATTTGTTTGGTTTTTCTGCTCATTTCATTTAAAAATAAAAGAAAATTTGGCATTGTTATCCTAGGTAATTTTTTATTATTATTATTGACCTAGGATGAGAAAACTTAACTTCAATTGCTCTCGTTAGAGCAATTGAATAAGTAATGGCAATTTCTCAGGTTAGTAGTTAAAAAAATTCTAAATATATCTCGGTTCAGAAGGCAAATATAGACCTCGAGTATTATATCCTAAAAGTTCTCGGTCAATAATAGCTCACTCCTCAACCTTGTTATATAATGTACTATTATTTCGTTTTATTTTATTTTTTACATTAGTTCAACAACAAAATTAAATGTAGTTTTTGCTATTTTGTAATGTCAATTGTCCAGATACTCCATATGATGTTTCTTGAAGTGTTAGTGCACTTGCAAAACTTTTAATTATAGAAAGAATTCCTAAAAAGATACAATATCGGTTTATTGAGATTCATAAACAAATATTTAAAGTTGGGTCATAAGAAATCAAAATAAACAAAAAAGTTCTGTTTGTAAGCCGTCTGTCTACATGTGATAAAAAACGTGCCCCGATTTCACCAATATTTTTAAAAATTTGTTGACATGATGCGGTGATTTGAAAAGTTTTTGAGTTTGATCACTGCCACACTTACATGTCAAAAATCATAAATTCTGCAAAAAACATTTTTCTACTTCATGCTACGAAAATGTCATTTTAATATATAGTAACACCTATGTGAAAGGGAAACTTTTTCTAAGTAGTGACTGAAAATGTTTTCAGTCACTAGGACTGAAAGTAAATAAGTTTCGGTGGTCGCCTACAGGTGGTGGTTATTTAAAGGATTGAATATTTGATTGAATATTTGAGATTGCGAATTTGATTTGTTGTTGTTTCGGTTACTGTGTTTATTTCTGTCAATATCGCAGTATTTTGAAGGGATTGAATATTTTGAATATTTTGATTGAATCGAATCGAAACTAATTATTATATCAATTGTGTGTAATGAATTAGTTAAACTAATAATGAGTGTGTTTTTTTTTCTATGTCGGAGAAATCGGAGCGATAAAATAAAACTTGTATCAGATATATCGTATAATTTTTTCCTCCGATAATTAACTGTCAGATATAAAATATGTTCTGAGTTCTTTCCGCAAAAAAAAAAAATAAAAAAAAAATTATTAAATAAATTTAAATTTTATTAAAAAATTTATTTATATTTGTTTTTAATCGAAACTTTACCTACAATTTTTTAAATTTATTCTTTAAACGATGACTTCCAGTCGGTAAAAAAAATATCTGTAATATCTGTAAAAGTTTTTAAAGAAAATATATGATCTGAGATATATCCGAGAATGAAAAAAAAAACACGGAACAGATATATCTGAGATTGCAAAACAACAGATAATTTTTTGACGTTTAAGTGTAAAATTAAACTTATATTTTCGAACTACTATTCGAAATAAATTTATATTTTCGAACTATTTTCATTATTCATATGTCTCCATCTGTAGGCGAACACAATAATAACATTATTTTACACTGGTAAAAATGCTATACATTGTTTTTTTTACACTGTCAAATTTAGCTATGTCGTTTTGTAAGTTTTTAGTAGATGAATTTGTTAATATTATCATTTATATTTACAAGCGTAGAAAAAATAGCGTTTTCTACGCGTGGTAAAAAGGTTTTTGCGTTCCTGTACTTATTCCACTCGACGCTCAAAAAGAGACGTTTTAACCCCTTGTATAAAAATCTACTATTTTCATACATTTTAGCGCTAAGTTTATTCGATTTAATAAGTTTTATAAGTTTTTAACTTTAACTATCTCCACCCAATTCCGAATAATGAGTTGTAATTTGGAATGTGGAAACATACTGGTGGTATTCAGTTGTATTTCTAAATTTTATTCATACACTTATTATTTGGCTGAAGTTTCATTTCATTTTTAAAACTATAGTAATGTAAAAAAATATCAAAAGGCCACAATCCACAGAGTCAATCCAATGAATAAGGAGTATATAGACGGCTTGATGTCCAGTGTTAAAATACTTTGTGAATTGCGTAGAAAGAGAGATTAATTAACATGTGACAGAATGCTGACAGAATACTAACAAAAACGATAAGTCAGAGTTACAATATAAGGTAAGGGGAACATAACTCACGGCTACTTGAAATAATGAGAAACGTAGAGAAAAAACTCGTTTAAAAACTAGTAGTGACATAAATATTTTTTATAGTTTTTACAACATACTTGCAGATTAGTTTCTCTCCAAAATCGTATTTTCCCTTTCCTACTGAGCAAATACAAGTTATTACCTAATCTTCAACATAACCACACAGAATACTATCAGGAAAATTGTTTGCATGTAACACAATATTTGTCTTATGTTAACAATAGCAGACTCTAAAAAATGTTATTACTATACGCTACGCTAAAAGGGCGTATTTTTCCAAAAAAAAATTACTGCAAAAGAACAAAATAAAACAACAAAAACACTTTATTGTTTGTGCCAAAATAAGAATAGTTAAATTGAAAAAGCACGACACAAAGAGAGAACAAAAAAACAAATGAAATACCGCAAGCACGAAAATTTATTTATGTTCATTCTATAATTTAAAATCTGTGATAATTTTAAACAAAAATGTAACGATGTGATATAAAAATTTGTATCTCTTAGTTTTCTTTATTAATGATGGAACAAAGGAAATGATAGTATTGCGGGTAGTTGGGAGGAAAAATTGCTGTGACATATTTATGTCGGTGATTCCAACGTTCTTTTCCCTTTAGGTTTATACAGTCAAATTGTGAAGTGCACCGATAAAGTGTAAACTTTAGAGCTTAGTAGGCTTTAATATTCATTTCTTTCTCACGTTTGAAGTCTTAAATCTCAAGTATTTAGTATAAAGTCTCAAGCGACAAACCTCAAGATTCAAATGTCAAGTCTAAAGTTTTAAGTCTTAAGTTTTAAGTTTCAAGCCTTAAATTTCATGCATCAAGTCATCTCAACATTTCATGTTGTAAGTTTTAAGTTGCAAGTCACAAGGCTCAATTTAAAGTTGCAAGTCTCACATATCAAGACTCTGGTCTTTAGTTTAAAGTCTCAATCCCAATACTCAAGCCTTTAGTTTCAAGTCTCAAATCTCAAGCTATAAGACTCAAGTCTCAAGTCTCAAGTCTCAAGTCTCAAGTCTCAAGTCTCAAGTCTCAAGTCTCAAGTCTCAAATCTCAAAGTTCAAAATTCAAATATCAAGTCTCATGGTCCAAGTCTTAAGTCTCACGTCTCAAGTCTCAAGTCTCAAGTCTCACGTCTCAAGTTTCAAGTTTCAAGTTTCAGGTTTCAAGTTTCAAGTTTCAAGTTTCAGGTTTCAGGTTTCAAGTTTCAAGTTTCAAGTTTTAAGTTTCAAGTTTCAAATTTCAAATCTCAAGTCTCAACTCTCAAGTCTCAATTTCCAATTATCAAGTGTCAAGTCTCAAGTCTGAAGTCTCAAGTCTCAAGGCTCATGTCTCAATTCTCAATTCTCAAGTCTCAAAGCTTAAGTTTTAAGTCTCAAGCCTCAAGTCCCAAGTCTTAAGTGTCTCGTCTCAAGTATTCCTTCTCAAGTCTTAAGTTTTATGTCTCAAGAGTCTCAAGTCTCAAGGCTTAAGGCCCGCTATACACTTGAGCTAAACTATGTGAACTATGCGAACTATGTTTTTAAAAAAATAATGTTTTAACGCGAATAATATTTTTTAAACAAAATGTAATGAATGTAATGTTTCCTTTTTTATTTTATTTTTTTAAATTATTTGTTTCCATAATGTTTTTTTGTATAATTACGTTGTATACAAAAAACATAGTTCGCATAGTTCACATAGTTTAGCTCAAGTGTATAGCGGGCCTAAGTCTAAAGTCTCAAATTTTAGGTATAAAATCTCAAGTTTTTAGTGTGAATTCTCAAGCTACAAGACTCAATTGGCAAATGTATCAAGTCTTAATTCTAATGTTTCAAGTTTCGAGTCTTAAATCTCAAGTCTCAAGTTTCAAATCTCAAGTCTCAAGTTTCAATTTTTAAGTTTTAAGTCTCAAGTTTCAATTTTCTAGTCTCATGTCTAAAGTCTTAGTCTCAGTTTTGAGCCTCAGGTCTCAAGTTTCAAGTCTCAAGTGAAGTCAAAAGTCTTATTTATCAAGTCAGAGCTTACATATAATAACCCTAAAGTTTGAAGTTTCAAAACATCAATCTGATATTAAGTCTTAAGTTTACATTTTCGCTTCAAACTTTAAATCTCAAATATTACGTTTTAGTTCCTAGTTTAAAATCTCAAGTCATAAAATTTAAGGTCCAAAACCGATATTCTCACTTCCCTAAGCCACATGTGATATATTAACAGTTTCAATAGCAAAGGTTCAATTCAATCGTTTTTTTTGGCTCCAAAGTTCACAAGAAAAGTCTATAGTGCTGCTTAAATTATTACGTGAGCAGGTCGTTCAAGTACCAAGTCCAAATTCTCACGTTTTTTATTAAAGATACTTCAAACTTACAAATTCCACTTCCCAATGTCAAAACTACCAAAAATATCAAGTAATCTTTTCTACACAATTAGTAATAACTGAAACAACAAAACTTTTCACCAAAGCGTCGTGTGCTAACAAATATATCTCTATATGCAAAATCAACAAGCATTTTTGAAACATTCAATCAATTAACAAAAATAAACACAGAAAATCCTAAACTAAACCATTTCAATTATTCATTGTAAAGTTTAATTTCCTAGTTTTTCTTTCGTCTGATTTGATTCCGATTACAAATTTCCAACCTGATTTTATGAGAGTTAGATAAATTTTAGCCAAACAAACTTTTATATACAGAAAAAGGACAACATAACCAGACAAAATCAATTTAATTTGAATATTTGTTCTTTAAATTTTTTTTTTAAATTCGATCTTAATCAAATCAAAAAGCTTAATTGACTCTTAGGAACTTAGCTTTATATTATAAAAGCTTAAAATATTTCGTGTCTTCGAATAATTTAAATTTATCGTTTTGTGAACTAATCAATTTCATTGATTTGATTATTAATTCGTTTCGAAAAATTATTTTGTAGTAGTTAAAAATTGAGCTAGGTTAGGGTTGTATCATTTGAAATAAAAACACAAAATTTTTCACATGCCATAAAATGACCCTACAGTTATATTTTTCGGGTTTTTTTAAATAGAATCATTTTTATGATAACAATCAAATAAAATCCTTTTAATCACTTAACAACCCATAATCCCAAAAGTATATGCAACAATCTACATATATCGTTAACCAAAATCTATAAAAACGAGCAAAAATCATTTATAATAATCACAAACTTGTATTTTATATTTTAATGTTTATGCTTTTCAAAATGAATGAAAGCACAACAATAAGCCGACAACATAAATTTTATTTGAGTTTTTATCCATAAAAATTTACATTTGGAGGAAGTAAGTTGTGAACTCAAACTGTTCTCCCTTTTTAAAAGCGAATATTTGTTTAAATTATATTGATCGGAATGGACAAGTGAAGAGAATGATGAAAAGTAATGTCGTTTTTTAAATTTATCTCTGAAAAGTTGAGGAAGACACTTGCAAGCAATTGATATTAAATGCTAATATTTTGTCATTGTTTTGTTTTATAATCAAACTAAATACTTCTGTTCTGATCTTCGACTACCAGGAACACCCAAGTTTCAATCAATATTTTACTATACATTGAGAAGTGGATGTCCATAGACCAATGTTAACTTGTATCTTTATCTTATTTCACAAATTACACCAATTATGTGATATGTGTGATGATATTCATTCTCCAAAAATATTTTCAATACTTTTGCCTTTTTCGAAAGAAATTTTGCGATGAATAATAAATAAAATCATTGTTTGGTTAAGATTTTGTAGTTTTCTATCACTGCCCGAAATTATATCACTACTAGGGGGAAAAAATAGACACAAACAATAAAAAATAAATATTGGGCCCGCGTTAAACACCGAACCTTTCTCACAACCCACTGCATCGACAATTACCACGAAACGTTTTTTATGTTCTAGCTAAAATACATTTTACATATTATGCTTAATATATATTTTTTTCAGATAATTCAGTTGTTTCAGTCAAAACGAACACGGCTATTACGAAATATTTCTCTATCTTTGGTTTGCAAAGAAAGAACAAATCAATTTATGAATTGTTTCTTTAATTTCTAATCAATAGAAAATATTTAAAAACAAAGAAAATTATGACTAAAATAAAAGTTAAGATGCATAAGAAAGGAAACTTAAAATAATTTTTTTTAAATCATTCCCAATGAATGAATTTCATTTTTAATTTTCCGAAAAAAAGAAAGTTAAAAATGAATTTAAACACAAATATTTAAAACAAATATTTTTTTAAGCCTGAAATAAATTAAATCCAAAATCATACATCTATCCACTCCGAAAGCAAGGCATAAACTAAATTGAAAATATTGAAATTTAAATTTCTTATTTTGTTCGTTTGTTGTTTCGTTTATTTTTTTTAATCGTTTAATTTTTTTATATCCTCTTGTCTCTTCTTTCTTTTCCGCATTTTCTCCGCACCGTTTTTTTTTCTAAGATATGGCTACGTTTTTTGTGTATTATATATATAGATACACCTCCCCTCTTTTAAAAAGTTAATAATTTGGTTAAGATCGGTTATAAAAAGTACTGAGTTTGATTGAATAATTATATTATTTTTGTATTTATACACTAATTTAAAAAAATTATATAATTTGATATTTAGAGACTTTTTTAAATTATAGCAGAATAAGGAGAAAATAATGAAAGGATTGCAGAAACTGTACAAAACAGTTGTTTTCAAAAATAATGAATTTGTATTAAATAAATTAAATTGCATTATTTAGTAATTGTTATAGATGATATTTAATTAAAGTATAAGACACAAACTCGTCAAACTTAAGTTTTTGTTATGACTCATTTTCATTTAATTCAAAATTTTGGAAAGGCAACTTTATTCAAAAGTATTATTTGTTACATTAATTAAAATAAATTAACAAAAAACAAGGAATAAGTAGTTTGAGAAAAAACTACTTAGTATAACGTTTTTAAACTACTTATCAAGACCAAATATTTATATAACTACAAACCTCCCCTAAAAAACAGATAGTGTGCTTAAGACCGCACGGCAGAAGTGAAAACTTCATTGGCAATCGCAATCAATTGATATCGTATTAGTAGTATTTGGATCGTATTAGTAGAATAAATGAGAAACAAGTCAGAACGATAAACAGTTAACTACACACACTAACCTCACAATGTAAACCAAATAATTGTCCAAATTGCACTCATATGCCGATAGCATTGACTAAAGTACGCGTGGTTGTCACACCCATAGCAATAACAATTTTCAATTTTACAAATCTTACTGCGGAACACTAAGCAAATTCATTGGTATTAATGCGCATTGTTGCCGTTTGCAAATCACTATCGGCTAAGTGCCACCATTTTTAATTATTTTATTTATCAAGATTGCCATCCATTTCTAATCATACATAAGCTATGCTTCTTTGTATAGAATTTATGCGATTTCCGTCTCGTAATTGTGAGCTTTAAATCGATATAATCGATTTTATAAAGCATCAAGTTACAAGTATTAAGTCTTCACTTAATTTTAGAAACAGGTATTACATACAATTCCAAACCGACAACATATTTAGTGAAGATGATAAATTCCAATACATATAATTTTGATATACAAATGTAATTGTTTCAGGTTATACTATCTTTCTTACGTTATTTTTAATTTCATAAAAATTATGTTCAATAAAAAAAACATTGATCAAAGCAAACTACCGTTTAAAACGGTAGTTAAATAAAAAGCAAATTAAGTGTACACAACAACTTCCCAAATGTTCATGATGATTAATGTATTAATGCATAAAGGACAAACAGACATACTTTCAATTTTATATATATTCAATATTTATTTAGCATGATGACTCGAATGCAAATTGCAATATAACTTTAAAAAACTGCGTTATAGATCAATTTTTTAAAATTCGTATAAAGAAATTTTATTATTTTTATGAATTCATAAATAAAAAAAAATAATTTTAATGGTATTTAATAAAAAAAAAACAATAAGAAAATATGTACCACACCAGGGATTGAACTCACTACCTACCTCAGTCGAGCACGATATCCACAACGCAATTTTAAATGTTGAGAAATGATAGATAAATTATTATATATTATTATTTTTAGTCTTTCACCTCAGAGCGTCACGGATCAGACTAACTTACTACCTACGGAAAAATCTGTGTGTGAAGTAAAGAAGTTTTCACTTCAAAAAGTTGACGTAATCATTGAAGTTGTTTATAATCATTGGGCGTTTGTTTCTTGTAATCTGATTGATTTTGTTTTTATTTTTGTCTATGTAAACAAAATAAACAATAAATAATTTAGAGACATACTATAATTTAGCAAAATAGGAAAAGCGTAATATGATTAGAGTAAAGGAAATCACACGTATTTTTCACCATTCGCCAAAACTGGAAACAAATGTTATCGTAACAGACTTCTAAATTTGATTTGGTTTTGTCTATGAATGATGAATTTTATAACATTCCCTTCTCGTTGTGAAATATAGGTTCATAGAATATCCATTGTTTTGGTATATTTAGTATCTAAAATGGTAAACATTACTAGAACTAAGTGCGTTTTATCGTTAAAAAATTAAAATAAAAATCGTGCCATACTTCTCAAACGACATTAATTTTATCTCGTTTAAATTTCAGTCAATAAAATTTTCGATGTAATACTAACATGAAATTTATTGTTAGCAGTGAATTAAAACCGAATGGGTTTGTTGAAATGAAGGAAAATGAAATAATAGGAAAAATCATTTATTTTTATTAATTCATACAATTAGTATAAATTTTCCTCATTATGAAAAGATTTTTTTATTTAACGTCTATGAGTTAAATAAAAAGTTTGGGTTTCAACGTTTTTTTTTATTTTTAATATATTTTTTAAAATTAATGACTTGTTCTCATATTTTTTATTATATTACTTAATTGCACTTGGTGTATATAATAATATTACTTTGTGGTAAATTTTATTACAAACCATCGTTATAGAATATGTAAATGGAAGTAAGCAAACCGTTTATAATATATCCACTTTACAAATATTTTAATTACTTTTCTACACATCTATATCGTATCTATATTGTATTTAAAAAAAAGTATATCTTCAGCCATATGGGATAAGAAGACATAAAAATCTAGATATCCACTTCAAATTTTGTTTTATTGTTAGTTTAAAAAAAAAAATCATTTTATTTCCCATAAGTTACGTAGATAAGAAATGGAAGGGTAAGGGAGCAGGTAGAAGTTATCGTTAAGTTATGAAAACGAAAAACAATGCATGGTTTCTCACTTCAGAATAATTTCTGAAGTTTTTCTTTGTCTTTTATTATGCAAGCAGATAAAAAAAAGCTGTATATAATGAATCATAGTTTGTTAGGAATTATGCTCGTGTTATTTGATTATCTATATTAAAAAATGTTTACCATTTAATTTAACATTTAATAAATTTTAAGCTAAATTTATTTTTATTTTCAAGCTAAACTTTGGTGCTTGCTCCCAGCAAACGTATTTTATTTCTTTTGGGGAAACTGATGTTCGTAGATGGAGTTAACGACTCAAATTTACCTTCAAACCAAATCATCCACAAACCAAATCATCCACAAATCATCCACTCATCCATAATCATCCACTTACCAAATCATCCACTCTCCAGTAAAAGTGTTTTTTTAGTTTTTTTTGGGAGGAAAACTGATGTGCCTAGAAGATTTTATGACTCAAATCTGTCATCAGTTCTACATGCGATTGCCGGGCAGGGTTTCCAAGTATGGGACTTCGGTTGATAGTCAGGAAAGTCAACATTTACGACCTTCATTGCAATAGAACTTACCTTATTTATGTTATTCACTGTTTGTGTGCTTTTGTCACTTTCACCATTCACTGTTTGTGTGCTTATTTATGTATCTCCTCCGCCTTTTCCTATCATTAGATTAGACTCATTTGTGCTTACTTACCACCTGTGTGTTTCGACTTTGGGTGATTTTATCTTGCTAATACAAGGTGTGTCTCAACTGGGGGATATTCTTCGAGACATTACAAGTAAAACGATAATATTAATACAGCTGGTCAACAAGTCTTTTCACTTCTACGGGCAAAGATATTGATGCAGGTGATATTTATTAATTTCAATAATTTTTTTATTCATCATCTCAACTTTTCATCTTCATTTTTCTTCATAATACAATTTTCTGTACATATGGCTATCTCGTTGGGAGCATCCATCTTATTAATTCATAGTCTTTCTCATGGTATTTACAAGATTGGTCTGCCTAATTAACAATCAAATACCGTTATCTTTTTTTTTGTTCAACGCTATTCTCATTTAATTAGGTTCTGTTATGGCCAACAAATTCTGTTAGGTATATTCAAATACATTTTATTTGCTGTTAACTTAAACAAACAATTAAAATGTAAAAAGATCAACAACTTTCCTTAACATCCGTAATATAAACAAAATCATTTTATAATTATTGATTATCATATGCGATGTCCGATGTAAAATAAATACAACAAAGAAACAACGAATTTATTTATTTTCTTTTCCACTGTTATTCGGTTGTTTGTGTTATGCTTATACATATATTTTATTTCGATTTTTATACGAAACAGCTGAATTTTTTATACGGAACAGCTGAAAAAATTTATAAAATTAATTGGTTAAATTGTTTTACTGTTATAAAAAAATTAGCATTTGTCAATGTATTTCAACCTAATTAACCAAAGATTGTGGTGAAATAAAGGAATTTAAAAAATTTATTTAAATAGATATAAACTGAGTATTGAAATCGAAAATAAAATTACTTTAAAAGTCGAGTTTAGAACTTTGAACATATTCAATTTTTTTTTCTTTTGAGAATTTAATTCAAAAAATTTTTTATTACTAAAAATGGTAGCTAAGTTTAAGTTTTAACGTTTTTTTTAACATAAAATAAGAAAATTCATATTTATATATATATATATATATATATATATATATATATATATATATATATATATATATATATATATATATATATATATATATATATATATATATATATATATATATATATATATATATATGTATATATATATATATATATATATATATATATATGGGTGTCCCTTAAAATTCAAATTTATAAATGCTCGAGGGCCGTTGTTTTAATTGGTGCCTTATACTCTTAAATAAGTCGGATCAAAAATTCAGCTCGATATGTCAATTTCTGACTGTGCCACAAGTCTTTTGATGTTGTTCATATTCGTAATTTATTTTCTAAATAAATAGTTTAGCGAATTATACACATAAACATGTTAATTGTCTGATTGGTTTTGTTTTATGGCTCTTAATTTTAATTATTGCAACACTCAAAAACTTTTAATGTTTCCAAAGAATGATAGATTGGTACAATAGAAACATCTAGCCGTTCATCACTCTTTTAATCTTGACCGTTACCTTTGTTATTATTCGTGGCAGCGACAAGTTATTAAATACTTGATAAAAAATGACTATTTTTGTATCTTTACGTATTTTATGGGATCTGGTAATAATATATAATAAAAATATAACAACATAGTTATGTCTACTAATAATCTATGTCCACACCAAAATGATGAACTGCATAAACATTTTGCGCGTCTAAACACGCACAAAATTGCAGTAGATCAATACAACGCGCAACGTTCAAGTTAATATCTAGTGTAAAAAGTATTTTACGTATGACTTTAGTGGCGTTTAAGTTATTTTTATAGTAAAAGTGTTTAATTATATGGACTGTAATAAAAAGGATTCTACAAAATATAGAAAAAAATGTCTACGACAAAATATTTCAGGAGAAACAATGTCGTGATGATTACAAAGAGTTATTGGAGCTCACATTTGTCTTTCTTTGAGGAATTTCCCCCAGATGAATCAAATTTTACAAACCCGGAGCTATTAGCGAAGCTCGTTTCATGTCACGAGCCATTCACAGTCTGAAGATATTCATGTTCAGAAATCGGTTTAGAAATTGGTTTAATTCAACCAATGCAATCAACGCTCCTAAGAACGATTTTTAACTTATGAATGATTTAATCTTATACAAAAACATCAATAAAATAGTTTCCGATGTGGCAATTAAAAAATTTAAAGGTCATCTATGGTATTTGACAAAAGAATTGGCTGGTTTGGCAATTTTAGATAATAATGTGACAATATCAGAAAAGAAAAAAATGGTTGAAAAAATTATTTTAAAAAGAAACTCAGTTTTTTCGTTTAAAGGTTGACAAGGTTCTGGCCTTCAAGGATTGTCTCTAACAGCAAATGATATCAATAATTGGCCTTAACAAACATTAGGTAGCTTTGTATCACCTAATACAATAAAACTTTTTGATAGGTTCGGACTGAAACATAATTTTCTAAATGTTGATCCAACACTTTGGAATGAACAGGAGGACTATCAAACAACAATTATTTTCTTGTTTACAAGTTACAAATGATGTTTCTGAGAGAGGTGTGGCTTTAACCCAGGAGTACTTAGGAAGAGTAAAATCAGATGAAAATTTACAAAACTTATTGCTTGTAGCACAAATCACACGTAAACAGTGTGGAAAATGCACTAAAGAAAACTTAGCCGAGTAGTTTTGTAAAATTCAATTTTCACTTTTAATTAACAAACAAATATGATTAACAAGTTTAGTAAAAACTATTTCCTTGAAAGTTTCTGTTTGTAAGATTTATATTTTAATTTGCATTTTAAATTTGCTTATTAAACTGTTTTATTAAGATTAAATTTTTTTTTAAGATAAATAGTTATAAAAAGATAAATAGTAACAAAAGAAAATGTTTACAATTTTTTTATTTAATTTTTGCAAGTCTTGTGGCACAGTGAAATATTGTTCGATTGAGCTCAAATTTTACATAATAACTTCTTTTTATTAATAGCACAAATTAAAATAACGGCCTAAAAGATAAATTAAAAATTAGAAATTACACCCATATAAGGGACACCCTAATATATATATACATATATATATATATATATATATATATATATATATATATATATATATATATATATATATATATATATATATATATATATATATATATATATATATATATATATATATATATATATATATATATATATATATATATATATATATATATATATATATATATATATATATACATATATATATATATATATATATATATATATATATATATATATATATATATATATATATATATATATATATATATATATATATATATATATATATATATATATATATATATATATATATTAGGGTTATGACATTTTAACTTTTTTCAAAATAATTAATTTCCTGGGTTAGGAATCGATGAACTTTTGCCTAAAACCGAGTAAAAACAATTTGTTTCATTTTTATTTTCAAAAAAGTTCACCCCTAAATCAAAATTTCATTCGAAATTTTTTTTTCTCCAAAAAATCAAGCGTTAGAATAATAATAATGGTGTAACATATTGTATAGCTGGCGGAAACTTTAATAACAACTGGTGGTGGGTTTTGAAAATTTTTTGACATATAGTATAAAATATTATTCAACCATTTTTGGCTTTTTTTCGACGTTTGGAAGTTTTTACTACAGAAAATTTAAAAAAAAGTAAATATACCCTTTCAAGGCAGAAAGTAAATCATTGATAAATCAATTTCTTTAAGGTAAATATTAATTAATTTATTATTTTATAGATAAACAAAGAATTTGAACAAAATGTCTTTCAAAAACAAAGTTTCTCTGGTAACAACCGAAAAAAACAAGAAGATTTGGGCAAACAATCTTGTAAGATTTCAAGACTCCCTTAAAAAACGAAAGAACGTTCCGCTAGAAGAGGTATCTTTGGAAAGCAAGAGCAAAATTCCGCTTAAATTGCAAATCATTGGTCGTTATTTATTCCTTGGAAATAATAATAAAAATAGGAATGATCGTGTTAAGATGATTGCGAAGGAAGTAATAAATTTGTGGGAATCAAAATTGAATTTCCCTCGTGTTTCGATTCAAGTTGTTGAATCAAAACGGACTCAAGTTCTAAAGTTATACGACGATTGTTTAAAAAGAGGAAAATTTGATTCATTAGAAGAAATTTTTGACATCACGAAAAGAAACGGAACATGGTTGTGCAGTGAGGATAAGAGATTATATGAGTTACAGCTAGAAAGCAAAGGGCAAGTTGGATACACCACTGGCAAAATGGCAAATGAAAAGACTATTCATCCATCCAAAAGATTCAAATCGTCCATTGAACTCCCATCAACATCGGCGACAGCAATAAATGTGTCAAGCTCTGATTCAGAAAGTGTATCAGATGAATATGAAGAGTCTGAAGAGTCGAATAATGATGTCAAAAATAAAAAGAAATACAACAAAACCAAAACGGCAACGAAATTAGTTGTATCATCTAAGCTATCATCAAGCAAAGCAGCAACTGTTTGTAAGCTCTTGTCCCAGAGTGGGATTAAAATTGAGACTCCTTCTCAATCTGCCATTTATAAAGCCACGATTAGGGAAGCTGAACAACTTAAACATGAAATGAAAAATACATTAAATTTGCAACACTGGTCATTTCATTTTGATGGAAAGCGTATTAACGGCCAAGAGTACCAAGTATTAGTGCTAAAGAATGAATTCAAGGAGGTTAAATTAGCAGCTTTAGAACTAAAAGATGGGAAAGCAAATACGATTGTGGACGGGATTACATCGGTTTTTGACGATTACAATTTATGGAAAAGTGTAAAGATGATTATTGCTGATACAACGAGTGTGAATACTGGAAGAAAAAATGGCATTGTTGTCCAGTTACAAAAACTTTTTCTTCAAAAAAGTCATCCGAAGCCGCAATTCATCGGTTGTCAACACCATATACTTGACAGAGTATTACGCGTGGTAATGGATCAGCTAATTGGTGAAAATAAAACATCCCCAAACATTGAATATCCATTCATTCCTGAACTAAAAAACAATTACGAAAAGTTAAAGCTGGATTTTAACAATGGAACGGAGAAGATTTTAGAAAAATTCGGTTGGCGTGATGACATGAAATTTTTATTTCATTTAACAAGAGTGTTTCGATATTTTAATCAAAATGGAAGATTTCCTCAAATTAATTTCCAAAAAATACCGGACATGAGTAATGCGAGATGGAATTCAAGAGCGATATTGGCTCTCCTGGCTTTTATACTAATGCCAGAAAGAAGAGATCAGCTACTTGAGATATGTAAATTTATATCTTATGTATGGGCTAACCATTGGTTTACTGATCAAACCTTTAATGCAGGCGATTACCAGAGACTTTGTGGAAGTTTAAAAAACTATCCAAAAGGATTAAATTGTGTGAAAAACTTTTAGAATCGGGACCCATCCATTATAAATATTCCACGATCAAATCAGTGCGCTGAGCGGGCAATCAAATGCTTTCAAGACCTCCACGCTGTGTGTAAGAAGAAGGATACGCTTCAACTGAGATTTATATTGTCAAATAAATCCTAAACACTCCATTTTTACCAATAAAATTAAAAACAAATAAAATAGTTTTATATTAAGTATGTTAAATTGTGTATCATTTCAATATAAAAATAACAAAACCCTAATTTTTTGTTGGGGGTGAACTTTTTGTAAAACTCAAGGGTGTCACAATTTTTTTCTTTATTTTCAAGCAAAAGTTCATTGATTTATGATACAGGAATATAGGGTTGTAAAAATGTTATAACCCTAATATATATATATATATATATATATATATATATATATATATATATATATATATATATATATATATATATATATATATATATATATATATATATATATATATATATATATATATATATATATATATATATATATACAGCGCTGTAGTTACGCAGGTGCAACAGGTGCAATCGCACTGGGCCCCTTATTTTTGGGGGCCCCAAATAGTAAATACATTAGAAAAACTTCACCAATAGTCAAAAAAATACCACGAATTGAAAGAAAAAATAAAGATGAAAATTCAAAATGTTTAACTTTCAAACAAATCTAGTTAAATCTATGATTTCATTTAAAACAAATATAATATAATTCAGTTGCTTTTTTGCTGTTTGTTTTTTCTAGGAAACAACCATCATATAATTTTAAAACACAACGTTTTAAGTTTTGAACGCTATTCTAGGAAACTATTACTTAAAAATTAGTAAAATTTTTACTGTTTTGATTTCAATCCTTTGAAGTCAATTTTATTTTCGTTCATTTCATATGCAGAAAAAGAAAATTAGTACTTTTTCGCAATCCCTTTTATATTTTTAAATAGCAATTCTTGTATAATTGAAGAAAACATTTAAACAAATGACTTATTTATATTTTTAAATCGAAGTAAAGCATCAAATTTTGTGAGCAAATGAAACAAAATATTTACGTACATATTTCCATTTAACGTAATAACGATATTTTTCTATGATAGAAGATGAAAAGCCTATTTTCAAGCAGACTTAATCCCCTGTGAAAGTGGTTTTAATTTGTTCACGAAAATTTGTTCACAGACGGGTTAGCGTCGAGTGGGGCAATTTCATTAAAAAGAAGCGTTTTCATCTCTTTTTGCAAAATGTTCTGTTTTTTATTTTCATAATTGTATTTGAAAATATTTTTCAAGTTACTCGCTTTAAAAGAACGCAGTAAAGAAGTGATATAAGGAACGGTTTTTCAAATTCTGGTTTAAATTTTAGTGTCTACCATTAATATTAGTGCAGTACTACATATTAATTTTAGATTAAACGATCTTTTGTATATTTAATTTTAAGTTGTAATTTTCACTTTTCTAAATAAATTTGTGTTTCCGGCTGCACGGATATTGTTTGAAAACATATATAAATAAATTTATAGAAGGAATACATCAGGAGTCAGGTAATAATACTACTTCTCTGTTAAAAACGGCTTATTTTTTAAAACTGTTTTTGAAACATTATTTATCTAAATTAGAAATGTCGAAAAGACACTTTGAAAGCGACGCACACAAAAGAGCAAAACAGATCCGAAAACCTGCAGAATTAAGTAGTCTTACTGGATCAATTGATAAATTTTTTAAACGAGGCGAAAATTCATCAATTTCAAGCACTAATTTAATTGAACCATGTAATTCAAACATTACGTCTCAACTTTAAAACAATAATGCGGCAGAAAATTTCAATGAGCTACAACTTCAAAATATGGATAACCAGAACGACAATGTAGATGATGAATCAGGATCCAATAGCGTAAATATTGACGGTATTTTATCTGATAATATTTCAGAAATTAGCAATAATCCACAAATAGAGAGCAGTATTTTATCTGCCAATTTCAAATATGATATATTAGATTCTGCAACTTGGCCTGTTGAAATTGGCAACGCACAACGGATGTTTTTGGCCGAGCAGTCACCAAAAAGTATTAAAGGCATCCATTATAAAAGAAATCCTCAAGGAAGATGTTTCAGTGACACTTTTTTTTATCGACAAATGAAAAATGGTGAAAAAGAATTAAGAAAATGGCTTTTATATTCTAACTCAGCAGGAAACATTTTCTGCTTTTGTTGTCGTTTGTTTTCATCGATAAAAATAAGCTTAACTTTAAGTGGATTTTCTGACTATGCACATAGAGGAATACGGTTATCTGAACATGAATCTTCGAAGGAACACCTTGAATCAGCGTATAAATGGCGAAGTCTAGAATTTAACATTAAAAGCAGAACAGGAATAGACCACCTTAATGAAGATGTGTTCAATAAAGAAAAACAAAGATGGAGAATAATTTTGAAATGTATCGTAAAATCGGTATTGTTTTTAAGTGATCGAAATTTAGCTTTTAGAGGAAGGAACGAAAAATTGTTCGAACCGAATAATGGTAATTTTTTGAAAGTAATTGAATTGATTGCTGATTTTGTTCCAGAACTAAAAATGCATTTACAGTCAATAACTGAAACGGAAAAAAAGTACCATGATATTTTTCACCGATGGTTCAAAACGAAATTATCTTACAACTAGCTTCTAGAGTTTTACATATATTAGCAAGTAATATTAAATCATCGAAGTACTTTTCCGTAAAACTACACCGGATGTTTGCAAAAAAAAACCAGTTGTCCATTATTATTCAGTATGTTAAAATAGCGGACCAAAAGCCAAGTGTACAAGAAAGTTTCTTAAGCTTTGTAAATATATTGTCCTCAACCGGCGAAAATTTAACACACGTCCTTATTGAGGAATTAAAACTATTAGGAATTGAAATTGCTAATTGTCGTGGTCAGTCATACGACAACGCAAGCAATATGAAAAGAGAATATAAGGGAGTGAAAAGTCGAATTTTAGAAATTAACAACAAAGCATGGTATACGCCATGTGGTGGACACAACATCAATCTAGTGATTGGAGATAGTGTTAAAAACACTATTAAAAGTCAAAATTATTTCACTACATTAAATAATTTATATAAGATTTTTGCTGCATCGACAACGCGATGGGCCATTCAAGCAAAATATTTAAAAATTAATTTGAAAGCCCCCAGCCATACTCGATGGGAATATCGCTTTAACAGTATAAAACCCGTGAAATATCAGATGAAAGAAATTAGTCTTGCATTAGATGAACTTAAGAATAGCTATCCAGATTGCAAAACTCTTGCTGTATCTCTAAAAAACCAAATAAATTCTTATGAATTTATTGTATTGACAACAATTTGGTATCAATTGTTATCAAAACTTCACATCTTCAGCCAATTGTTTCAACGAAAATATTTGGCAATCAATATTGCATTACAACATACAAGAGCTATGTTATTATCGCTTGCTGATTTAAAAAACTATTCTCTTATAAAAAACTATTGCTTATAAAAGAAGCACAAGAAATATCGTTAGCAATAAATATAACTGCACAGTTCACTAAACGGCCTGCACGTGATACCCAAGTATTAACAAGTAGAAATAGAGAATGTTTAGATAAATCACCAGAACCTAGCCGAGTACATATTCTCAAAAGATTAGCTGACTATTATTATTATACAGACCCAAAAAATAAAAGAAATGATAAATATGACAATATAGATGTTATTAGTACAGATGATATACCAAATGAAGGAATTGAACTTTTGTGATGATATTGATATAGGTGAGCTCATTCCTGAAATTGATGATGAATGTAGCCATCTACACCTTACTGCTGAAAATAAACTTAAACAGTCTTATTTTAATAACTTAATCGATACAGTGGTAAATTCACTGCAAGAACGATTTGAATCGTATAGTTCTTTAAATCAAATTTTTGGTTTTCTTTTCGATAATAAGAAGCTAAAACTATGAGTACAAATGAATTCAATAGTAATTGTGCAAATCTAGTCAAACACTTAGAAGGGGATATTGAAGACGTGGAGTTCAAAACTGAACTTTCTATGTTAAGATATATTTTAGAAGATAATAATACTATTATAGACAATTTGGAATTTATTCTAGAAAGGAATATGTAAGAATTATATCCAAATGTATGTGTCGTTTATAGAATAATTTTAACAATACCAATTACCGTTGCTCATTGTGAACGATCGTTTTCAAAACTGAAATTAATTGAAAATTATTTACGGTCAACAATGTCACAAGAAAGGCTTTCTGGATTAGCAATACTGTCAATTGAAAATGCAACAGCCAGAACAATTAATTATAATGACATAATTGATGAATTTGCCAGCAAAAAAGCTAGTAAAATTCCTTTATAATTTCTACATATTTTTTTGAAGTAAAAACCAATAAATATGAATTCAATAACATTTAAAAAAAAAAATTTTATTGTCTGCGACTGCATAGGGCCTCTTAAGGCCGCTGTGCACAGGGCCCCTAAAAGTCAAACTACGGCGCTGTATATATATATATATATATATATATATATATATATATATATATATATATATATATATATATATATATATATATATATATATATATATATACAAATTGGTTTTATTTCGTAAATTGACATTTTTTTTGTTAAAGAGAAATGAGAAATAAACAAACTATTAATAAACTATTTTCATAAACTATTAGATCTACTAACTATTGAATCCTCAACAATTATGTATTCAATCAATTTTACATAAAATAAATTTTACACTTAATAAAATAAATTATATCTTAATATAATATAACACGATTATAATGACATAAACTTTACAAACAAAATTTTTTACATCGTGTACATATTTTGTGGTTGTGAACTTCATAAAAAATATTGCGACGCTGATGCATAGGCTGACTTCACCACAGCTCTGGAAACATAGTGTTCTGGATATATAATGAGCTAATATCCATAAAATACTTTAATTAAAAGCTAACCAATATTATGGACTTCGTAGTTCTAATAATAAAAATATTAAAGCAGGCAATAGTATCCCAACAAACATAAATTCTGTTGTACGAGAAAAAGTAAAAAAAATTTTATCAGAAGTGACAAAGCGGAAGTTAGGATGCAGAACTGTTGTAAACCGTACTAAATGTGTATGTACCAAATTTCATCCAACTCGATTATCAGGTACAGAAGCTATTGAGCTTCCAAAATAACAGGTGCTTGGAGGACCCCCTACCACTTTGTTCACTATCACTAAAAAAACTAATCAGTTCCTTGCCATACATATTTGCATCTTTTTGCAAAGTGTAATCAAAATTACTTAACGAACGAATGTTGTATGCTTCCAACAAACACTAATTGGAACCCTATTCCATAAGTTTCATCATAATCACTTCGTTATTGTAGGCTGTAGTGTGCATAAAGACACTGAAAAAACTTTAAAAAAGTACAAAAAATTTTTTTTTACTGGAAGTAAAAAACCGGAAGTTGGGATGCAGAACTATTTTAAACCGTACTACATACTCATGTACCAAGTTTCATCCAATTCGCTTATCAGGTACAGAAGTTCTAGAGCTTTCAAAAAACAGATGCTCCAGGGACCCCCTACCACTTTGTTCACTATCGCTCAAAAACTAATCAGTTCTTTGCCATACATGTTTGCATCTTTTTCCAAAGTGTCATCAAAATTCGTTCACGGACGAATGCTGTGTGCTCCCAACAAACATTGAAAAAAGTGTGACACATTAAACAGGTGTTCGGGAGGACCCCACCACTTATTCCAATACTATCCAAAAACTAATCAGTTCTTTGTTACTTAAGTCTCCATTATTTTCCAAAGTGTCATTAAAATAAATTAATGAACGAAGTCTGTATGCTCCCAACAAACTTAAAAAACAAAGTGTGAAAAGTCAGCATTTGTATGGTAGACCCCCCACCACTTTGATCAATGTGTCCCAAAACATGATAATTATCTTTTCACACTAATTGGAACCCTATTCCATAAGTTTCATCATAATCACTTCATTATTGTAGGCTGTAGTGTGCATAAAGACACTGAAAAAACTTCAAAAAAGTAAAAAAAAAATTTTTTTACCGGAAGTGAAAAACCGGAAGTTGGGATGCAGAACTATTTTAAACCGTACTACATACTCATGTACCAAGTTTCATCCAATTCGCTTATCACGTACAGAAGTTATAGAGCTTTCAAAAAAACAGGTGCTCCAGGGACCCCCCACCACTTTGTTCACTATCGCTCAAAAACTAATCAGTTCTTTGCCATACATGTTTGCATCTTTTTCCAAAGTGTCATCAAAATTCGTTCACGGACGAATGCTGTGTGCTCCCAACAAACATTGAAAAAAGTGTGACACATTAAACAGGTGTTCGGGAGGACCCCACCACTTATTCCAATATTATCCAAAAACTAATCAGTTCTTTGTTACTTAAGTTTCCATCTTTTTCCAAAGTGTCATTAAAATTGAATAATGAATGAAGTCTGTATGCTCCCAACAAACTTAAAAAACAAAGTGTGAAAAGTCAGCATTTGTATGGTAGACCCCCCACCACTTTGATCAATGTGTCCCAAAACATGATAATTATCTTTTCACACTAATTGAAACCCTATTCCATAAGTTTCATTATAATCACTTCATTATTGTAGGCTGTAGTGTGCATAAAGACACTGAAAAAACTTCAAAAAAGTACAAAAAATTTTTTTTACCGGAAGTGAAAAACCGGAAGTTGGGATGCAGAACTATTTTAAACCGTACTACATACTCATGTACCAAGTTTCATCCAATTCTCTTATCGGGTACAGAAGTTATAGAGCTTTCAAAAAAACAGGTGCTCCAGGGACCCCCCACCACTTTGTTCACTATCGCTCATAAACTAATCAGTTCTTTGTCATACATGTTTGCATCTTTTTCCAAAGTGTCATCAAAATTCATTCACGAATGAATGTTTTATGCTCCCAACAAATATAAAAACTTTGTGGAAAAAACCACCTGTTGTATGGTGGACCCCCCAACCCTTTATCCAATGTGCTCCAAAAGCTGATAAAATCTTTCTCATGTTATTTAAAAGCTTTTCGCAACGTTTCATGAAAATCGATTGGTAATTGTAGGCTACAGTAGGGATAAACACCTGAAAAAAAAACTTTTTAACCGGAAGTGACAAACCGGAAGTTGGTATGCAGAAGTATTGGAAACAGTATTAAAACCTTATATACTAAGTTTCAATAAGATCATAGCTCGGGATCAGAAGTTATTCAAGATTTAAACTTAGAGGTGTTCGGGAGACCCCCCGCCATTTTGTCCAAATTTAAAATGAATCCAGATCTTCTATTTTCAAGTGAACCTGTATCATTTGCCAAAGTTTCATCAAGATCCTATGCAGAAAACTCACCCACCCCCCCACCCACCCACCCACCCACCCACCCACCCACCCACACACAGACGTACACCAAAATTTTTATTGGCTATTTGGATAGAGGATGGTCCAAAACAAAAGAAAAAACAAAATTTGGGGTATGTAAGATTTTTTTTTTTCACGATAGATTGCATTACTTCACACAATTTAAAATTGTGGTGAAGTAAAAAGATGAACACGATATTGAGAAACAAACTAAAATATTCGGTGATTCAAATTGGAAACGGATTATCGGAAATAAAATGTTCTTATATAATCCGTGAATCTGGTCAATCTGGAAATATACAAAAAATTAGGTTGTTGATGAATACAACTACAGCAAAGGCACGTGATACAGTAGAACGAAAATTTACTTCACTTCATTTGGCTATCCGGATCTTCATTCAACAGTATTAACTTAAGTTTACTTTATTATTTTTTTTTCATAATTTCGTGTATCTATTTGTTGTAGTTTTGAATTAAATATGAGTCGCAGATTTTATCTGGTATAGAGATTTTCCTGGGCCAGAGACCACATGTAGTTTCTTTTCGGTATTGATTGTTAAAACCCGGTATAAACGGTAAACCGTTTATATAACACCTATTTGTCGTGACCTGAAGTTTTGTTTCATTTGATTCTTTTTATCTCACTCGCGTTATTTGAACTGATCATATTCTGACCCGGCTGTGATAGGGTTGCTTGATCTGGCTTGGGTAGTTTGAGGCGTTACATTTCTGATCAGACAACCCAATTCGGCCAAAATTCGTGGTAGGGAAATTCAAACTTGAGCCCTTTCACACTGCTAATCGGTATGAACTAGGGTATTAGGAAAGAACTCTAGTAAGATAATTTCTTCTAGGTTGCTTCTCTGAGCATCAATTACATTCCCATTTTCAAAAATATTAAGCCCTACACCAATTAACCAATTAACTAAAAGTTATAACTTTTTAAGCTAACGATTCTATTTACATATTTTATTTTTTTATCAAAAGTAAACTAACTTTTTACGCGACAAAACAACAATCAGAATTTTACAAAAAACTATGCGGTGTAAAATTCAAAAATAAATTTTTAAGGAATACTCAAGTAGAGCTCTTTTTCAAAAATTTAAGGAAAAATGGCAACATTTACTTTATTATTCTGCCTGTTGACATCTTGAAAAATGGGATAAGCAAATTTGTAACATCAAGAATATTTAATTAATCTTTCAATCGATGCTGTTTAACTATTCCATCAACTTCAAAAAATCAATCAATTGAAGGTTTATCGATTCACGCCTATACTAAAAATACAAAAACTGGAGTATATCCATTAGATATAAGCTTGATGTTGTGATCACTGGCAACACTATACCTGCAGTAGGTAAGTCATCAAATTGAGCATGTTGATGCTCACCACTCACACAAAAAAGTATATGCGCTAGTTTTCAAAATTGCCATAACGTGTTTAAATTTATTGCTGGCACTTTTTGGGTACAAAAAATCGTAATCGTAAAAAAAACTAACAACACAAAATACAGCAAAGCACGTTCAAACTGGATGTCATATAATGGTACACAGTTCAAATATTTTCTTAAGTAACTTTGCAGCCTTATAAGTAAGATCATAATAGATAAATCTCCAAAAGGTAGCTGCTGCTTTTAGTCTAAAATACCGTTTGTTTCAAGACTTAGAATGGTGCAGAATACGACGATTCATTTATATCATTTTTTTGATTTTTTATATAATCGGCATATTACCATTTTCAATAAAAATGGCGACTACAATTAAACTAATGAAAATCGATTTATTTTTTGATGCATAAGCAATCTCTGAAATTTAGGGTATCTCATATGCATAATGATAGCCTTGGGCGACACGTACTTCTTCCCAATACCTGAGAGATTTCAAACAAACCAACTCCAAAAAAAAAAAAAATAAAATATATTTAAATAGTTATGCTAAAATAATTTTCTTTTTCTTCATGTAACCAAATAATGGCAATGTTGTTATTTTATATATGCAAATTGATCGTGAAAAACGTGTATGTAACGTTTTATTTATTCAGCAAAGCTTTTACTACTGTTATTACATCGGAGACGGATGATACTAACGACAATGAGTTAGATGACATGGTCGGCAAAATGCACCGCTTCAGATAGATTTGAGGTTTGTGTTGTTGTGATCAATGGATCTAGCAATAGACTGCAATCTAAGAAACCACAAGCGGAGACAATTTGTTCAGATGATAAAGATGGCCTGGCACCATCCAAGTCTGTCAACATTGAAGTTATTTACTGTGTGTAAAACATCACCGAGTGGATCAACGTTTCAATTGCAGGTGAAAAAATCTTTTGCGGAACTGTTTCATCTTTTCTTTGATGGTAATTCAGATCTTCTGGCTCAGCAGTGACTACTTTCATAACGGGCAATGCACAATGGGCACTAAATTGATTGCTCGGTGTAAAATTTGATGCAACAAAGAATAAATCGATAAATAAAAAATTTAATTTAATAAAAATCTGGAAAAAATTGACAGTTCATTGATGACAGTAACAAACACTTCTTGAAGTTTTGGGTGTGTTCGCATTTAGTGTCAATTTATGAGCCGATGATCGCATTTTTAGTAACGCATCCACCCATGATGTCATTACGTGGAAATCCTCCCTAAAATTCCCCTTATCTCTTCATGAAAAAGCTATGACACTGTTTGATAGAACCTTTGGACTTGGAACTGACGTCATTCCTATAACTTAGGAGACAGTATCATAACCATCTGCTGTTCGCCTTTTCTTCTACAACTGTACCTGTTGAGTGATCCTTGATTCATCACAACAAGTTAATTATGTATGTAAAAATATCACACTCAATTTTCCATTAACACGGCGCGCAAAAAGACGACCAATGTCCCGTGAACGGTTAAAAGATTCAATGCTGGTATTTTCAGAGCTGATCTCCTCTCTCTTTTTGGTATTTATATTACAAAAACTAATTTATATTTAAATTTTATCTTCTAAACATTCAGATCACTCATATAAAATTTTTTTAAAATCTTGGAATTTAAAGCAACCAAAAATTATACATAATTCTAAATTTAATAACAAAAGCTTAGAACTCAAGCTTGTCATCATCTATTATCTTCCATCCACAAATGAACAAAAAAATCAAAATTAAAAAACCTCAATCATCAATCATCTTTGAAAATTATATTAAGGTCAAAGATTATGGTTAGAAAAACTATTTAAAATGTCACTTTAACATACATTTTACAATTGAAATAACCATAACATTCGTTTGCGGGCTTTTGAAATCTGTTCATTACATAAAACCATCAAATCAAAATACTCAAAAGCTTCACCCACAAATAAACAAACAAATAAAATTATTTATATTTTCTTTCCTATAACAAATATATTTATAAGCGATAAATTATTCAAATACTTCACATACATAAAAGTATATACAAATAAAAATGGAAAAATCTGTTCTGTTTATTAACTGTCAAATATATTGTAGTTAAAGCTTTCAGACATGCTGGCAACGAAACAGTGATCAGGGACTGCAAAATCAAAAAATGCCCAAACAAAAACAATGCTTTAATGCTTTGAAGCTTTGAAGGAAAATTAATTTTGTTTTATTTTTTTTATTAAAATATATAAAAACCAAATTCAGCAAAACAATCAAAGCAGTTTTTATATGTCATCAAAACAAAGTCATATGTACTGGGAAAATAAAATAATTGAATACGCTGGAAGATATAGGTTTTCGATTTTCCATTTTCTTTTCATCTAGTTTTATATTGATTTTTTTGTGGTTAGAAATGCATGTGTCTTCTTTGTAAAAGTTTTTAATTCCATTTTTTTTATTAAAACATAAAAAATGGAATCAAAAATGTTTCTCAAAATACAAATGTTTGTGAGACAATGTTTCCGAAACATCTAAATGTTTGAATCTTTCTTTCTTTTATAAACAGATAAACCACAAATTGATTTGTAAATTTTATTTTAATTTTTGATCTACGTGTGTGACAATTTCCCATAAGTATATCGCAGAGTTTAAAATTTGTGGAAATCTGTTGATATATATAACATGATTCAGATGGGCAACTTCAATAGACATGTGGCGAATATTCAAATTAAAAATCGTAAATTTTAGATATAGCAGGCGATTTTTGTTCGTTAAAAATTAAGAAAAACAAAATAGTTTTTCAGTCTTGGTTTTGTTCATTATTGTAAAAAGATTAATTTTATTTTCATGTATTAGAAATTCCTTTAATTCAGGCTGACTGAATTGATTTTTCTTGTTTAATAAAAGTTATTCATGTAAAATAATTTAAACAAAAACAATATCTATTTTGCTCACTTAAAGTTTTTACAATATGTAATGTAATATAAAATAGAACATTTATAATAAAGTGATATTTCAATTGGATGAAACAGCTGGCGATTGTAATTCTTCATCTGCTGATGATAACAGTTTAAGTTGCCATCAATTAAGTTCTTTTGGTGCAACTTTATTTTGGTTTTTTTGAAAGAATTTTATTGCTTATAAGCATCAAAAATATTTAAAGAAGAAGCTCTTATTATTGGATCTCTCAACTTATGGATCAAATGTTTAAATAAGATTTGCTGCAGAAACTTTCATTTCCAATATCATTGAAGGTAATTTATGTGAAGGATAATTTTGAATAATACATTCTGTAGCAAGAATTACTAGCTATAGACATAATGTCGAATGATCCAGAAACTATCTATAGCCAATTTTAAAATGAATTTATTTTGATTGTTTGAATAAAATATTCATGACATTATATGTAGATAACATAAAAGATTGCAAACTCAATTTTCCAGATAGTGGTATATTCCAGATAGTGGTATATTTCTGGACCATTTGACTCACTGTTTTCCTCAATTTATAAAGCCCTCATATACAGATATGTTACTCGGGCAATCAATAGCGAGGCAACGGATATTCGGATTATTTGGTTGTTGAAACAGATGTAGTACTGATTACTGTAAATACAATTACTTCGAAAGTATAGTTTCAACGGCTGGCAAAGCACGGAAATACAGCTTATTAAGATTAAAATTAAAGTCGATTGTAATATATTGTACCCCACCTGTTTACTTCCTGGTGATTCCTAGTTCGAGCATCCCTTCTTATCTAGTCTCTTTTAGGAACCTCAGTTCAGTTCATGCATACCTTATACCTTCTCTGTTGTGTATGTTATATATTATTAAGCTAACCTGAATAATTAATATACAAGTCCAAAGTTATTAAAGTACATATAATATCTCACTCTCTCTTTTAGAGAGACTTTATAAGTATCATATTGATAATGATAGATTAATGTAAACGAGCTAGTTAGTTGCTGTCGAGATATTAATTAATAAACATTAAATATTTAATTGTGAATTTATTCTTTTATTTAATACACAACAAGCAGCTCAAAGCTCAACAATCTTTGAGAAGATGGACTGCAGTCTCTTCTTTCAATAGAGAGAACTTTGATTCATTTATCTGCTCCACTCCAATATTCTTGAGGTGTTGTCTTAAGCTACAGTGTTAAGAGCCCTGTAAAATACCTATCAGCATCCTCCAGTTGTCCCACTTCAGTCTAGATCACATTGGTTCTCCTTTTGATTGAATGACCCAAATAATACTTAGGATTGTCTTAAGCCCATGACGTTATACCAAGCTTTCAGGCATTCTGTCATAATAACCTTTTATATCCTTACGTAGGTGGATTCGATCCCTAGTCCCAAAAAGTCTTTGTGCGTTCGATACCCGAATGACCAGGTTTCAGGTAAACTGTTACATTGTTACCATTTTCAAGCTTGTTTAGCCTACTCGCACAGTATCCAACCATTTTCAATGTGATGGTTTATGAGCTAAGTGCCTTAATTGCAGGCTTGCTATGTGGTAAGATTGCAATTATCTTGTTCTAATAGTTTTTTTGAAGATGAAGTTTACGCATCTTTTAATTGTATGGTGCACGTATCTTGTTGAGCAGCCTTGATGTGATGTCCACATTTAATATATGATAGAAAGAGAGTGTTTGTGCTGGGGGAGCCCCATGCTAAACCCGTAGACTAAGGCCTATTTGGAAGACTTTCTTTCAGTTAAAGGTTTAAATAAAACTAAACTTGAAACTTTAAGATAAGTTTATTGATTGATTCTTAATTACAATTTTCCTTGAATTTATAGTACAATTGCTATATAATTTCTCCACTATATTCAATAGGAATCCCCTCCCAGGTTTATATTTACTTTAATAAATTAATCGATCATCCAATTGACGATCGATCTATTATATACAGGTAACATCGGTCAATCACATATGAAATAAATATATTTACCTTATTCAGCAGAAATTATATTTACTTCTATAAATTTAATATTAATTCATTTTTGTAATATCATCAAATTTGATATAATCTTATACAAGTTAAATTTCGTCATTTAAAAATACATTGTGAGAATTTAGAAATCTGAGCTAAGTTTAATATACTTAGTTTGTTTTATATAATTTGTTGTTTGTTTTGGTTGATGACTTGCTTAATTATTTACGTTATTTTAATGAGAAGAATAACATATGTATTGTATGTTAATTAGATTAGTCATACATATGTTACAATTGTACATCTCGCAGACGGGAAGACGCTGGAAACTGTGCTCATGGGTTAAAAGTATTTTGTGGAAATTCAAACAAAAGATCCTCTCTTGAAAGTTTCTCTCGATGTTTATACTCAGTGATCTTTCCATTTCCTTTAACCTGTAAATAGAGTGCAATCAGTCCCAACAGCATCTCTGTTGACGCGGTAAGACGCGGTTTTCATTGCCCCCGTTATGTAGATACAGGCATGCTGCTGCACGTTTTCGAACTCTGTTTTATCAGCGTTAAGCTAAGATCTTCTGTTTAATGTACCTGTTCCGTATGTGAGAACTGGTCTCACTATCATACTATATATCCACCTGGTCTGCTTTTCCATAGGATACCTGGTCTGCACTCCCATGTTTTACCAGCAAGGCTGTTGCATACCGTCAGAACTTTTACGGTTTTGCTCACCATGGCTTACATGTGGTTTCATCACAGAGGTTTGCTCTCAAGAATTACTCCCAGATATGTTGCATCCTATGTAGACTCAATTATAGAACGTTTAAGATTATAGATTTCATGTTAAACTTTCTTTTCTTGGTGTACGGGTTCAACGTGATTCTAAGGAGTTTTGGTTCTACAAAAATGCTTCAAGTATCTAGCAGATTAGGTTCCTTTTATATAATATCACAGAGTGTCGCTTTGAACTCAGTTTTAACGATAATGGCATTTTCATTTGCGCACTCAAGACATTTAGTGTCCTAACTACTCAAGAATTTCATCCACCACAAGACTACATACGAGAAGTGTTCAGACTCTACCCTGCGGACAGTCCCCAGTGGTGCCAAGGTTGGTTTAACAATCACAAGCCTTATTTTTGGTTATTCTAGTTCGCCGGATCTCACACATTCAGCCAGTTGTGATGCTGTTTACCTATTTCACACTTAAAGCCTTCTTGATCCCTCCATGTGTGGTGTTTTCAAATGCTTCTTCATAATGTCTTGAGAGGTACATATAGCAAATTGTTGTCCACCACTACCCCTAATTCTGTCGTCAACTTCGATAACTTCATGAAACTTCTGTTTTCTTTCCTACTTTTGGAAAAATATAGGTTTTGCCGTTCTCATTGGTTCTAGAATATGTCCTGTTACGAAGCAGTTGTCCGATCTCCGTAATTTAGAGTCACTCTCACACGCTCTAATTTATAATTACAAGAACTTTTGAAGTTATTTTTACCCTCTTCAAACACAATTTCTTACATCCAGTTCGTAATCATATTTTACATAATTTTTTAAATATTGTTACAAAGCAGATGTGCAATCTGCTTAGTGGGTTTCATTATCGTTAACAAAATAAACAATCTACCAGATAATGCCTACCATTTTTTTGGTATCGATTAAAAACGGCTTTTTCCGAGCTATTAATACCCGTCGAGAGAGGTCTTCTACCTGTTAGTCGTTATTATTCCAATCGTATTGAATTTTTTTGTTTCTTTTGACGTCTACTGTCGGTCGAGCCGTCATCTTAGGATTATTGAATAGTGATTAAAAATCAAGAAAAAATCGAGTACAAAAGAAAACCAAAAGGAAAAATTTTGATGTTAAGGCGGAAAGGGACATTTTGGAATGTAAGATTATGGTTCGTATTCAAATTTATTCACTAAGCATGAAGATGAAAAATTCTATTCTCTGTTCCAAACAAAAAGATGGCTGTTTGTTCTAGTCAACGTGTGATGAGTTGGCATATACCAAATAAAACGCGTCACATACTAAAATGTTTTGGTGAACGGTGGAAAATAAAGATATTTTAATAGGTTTGGATATAGTTTAATCGATCTTTG